>PVIJ01006316.1:0-93446 GCA_004024925.1 Scalopus aquaticus | reverse complement strand
CACACACACACACACACACACATACACACACACACCCCCCTATCCTACAAAAATCAACACAATTAACTCTAGTTCAAGGCAATCTTCCAGATGGTTCTAAAGTCCTATAACAGCCCTAGACAGAGGACTACAACGTAACTATAATTCACTCTTTAGTATCGGTCTTCTTAGCAAGAATGTAGGTTTCCTGAGGGCAGGAAATCCTGTAGCTTTCTGCCTAGAAAAAAATACATAATAAGTGAAAAACTGAGGAACATGTTCATTAAATGAAAAATACTGAAACAACTTCTTTTCCAGTTCTTTAAAGTAGACAAGGCAAGGAAATGCAACCAAGTATTCTTATATTAGGCATTTATTGCTTATAGTTGGATGCATGTTTAAAACTTTCAAAGTCATAAATTTGGGTTATAAATAAACTCATATATATGTATATGTTTGTATATATATATATATATATATATATATATATATATGAGACTTCTAATCTTTGTCTTTTTCAATTATATTCTTATATACATATATCTTATAAGATACTTTCAGAAGTATTAGAACCAAGACATTGAAATGGTATATTAAACTTGCAAGATTACTAAAGTGATTCATTTAAAAATTTCTCTAAAGAAATACCTACATATATGTTAAAATGATTTTTTGACTTTGTACATCTTACAAACTGAGATAAATGTTTTCTGTATGGAAGAATTTGGTAAATTATGATATTATGTATCTTAATTATCTTAGAATCTATGTAGACTTAAATTACTTCTCAAAAGCATCAGAAAAGCTCTATTATTCATTTCTGTGATGTGTTAAGTGATGTGTTTTTACAGTGTAGGAATAATAGCACTTATCATAAATTGAAAATAATATTACAAAATGTTGATGACATATTATGAAAGTAAAGTGTTTGGATGTAAATATAATTTTGACTTGTATTAGTTGTATAATGGTGAAATTGAGTCTTTTCTTTCTGTTATTAGTTCCCTGTTTTGTTAGGAAGAGGGCAGAAAGAGAATGAGAGCTAGTGGCGGGGATGGGGGGCAAACTTGAGAGAAATTAAGGTTTCCATGAGTATCTATAAAATGTTTAGAGAGATGAAAGAACAGTGAATTCTATTGGGGGTGAATAAATAATATCAGAAAATTCCTTGGAAATAGAAAATATTAAAAATGAACTTTGAGGGATCAAACAGAAAATAGTGGAACAGCATTTGAGTCACAATAAAATGCAAAATAAAGCAAGGGAGTTCTGAAAAATAAATCAACATTTCCAGCAGCAGAAAGCCATCCATTATGGCTGACTATATAGGGTCTGAGGGTGTGTGTGTGTGTGTGTGTGTGTGTGTGTGTGTGAGAGAGAGAGAGAGAGAGAGAGAGAGAGAGAGAGAGAGAGAGAGAGAGAAGATGGGGAGATGCAGATAAAGAAGTTATAGAATGCCTAGGGGTCTTTAATACCATGCTGAGTTTGGCCTTTTCCTGAAAATAACAGAGAAGTTTCTAACAGAAAAGTGCTATATCTGTGATTTTACAGAGCTCTGAGTATGTGGAAAGACACTGCCATAAAGCAAGACATTAAAAAAGATTATTCTTGTCATAAGCAAACCTACAGAAAATATGGAAAATTATGCCAATGAGGCTATTTTGTATTATTTTTCACCAGTGAAACTTCTCAAAATCTCTAAAGCCCATATTTAGGAAATCTTTCCCAACTTGAAAATACTTTGTCTAACTCAATTATGATGAGAGTATGCTTAGCGTGAACACTCATGTCCTTGGTGTGATAAAAGTATGCAATTATTATGATATTCCTCCTGTGCCTGAGTTCTAGCATTCTTAGTAGAGTAAGGGGAGTTGAAGTTTAAAATATAACATCTGATTTTATAACATCTGATTTTATAAACCAGAATATGAGATGAAAGAGAGAAGGTGAATTTACATTTTAGAATTCCTTTAAAATTGGTTTCTCAAGCATCTGTCTTTATCGACACAGGGTAACAGAGATATTTTATGCAAGAATAAAATACACATAATTAGAAATACAATGAAAAGTGTTACCATAGAGTCTAAATCAACAGTCATTTAAATCTGTTAGGACTTTGAACATGGAACTTTCATTCGATACAAAAATCCCTGAAAGACATCCATGTGAAATATAATTTATAACATATAAATTCAATATTATATTCAGGTATTCAGAGCAAAAGCCATTCCTATTGTGTAGTCTAACAAAAGTGGAGGCACCAGTACTATTAATGAACATGTACTATAAATACAATATATGGTATTATATAGAAATGTAGAATGGTATAGTACAGAAAATATAAAATGTTTTTCTGATGCTTTTGAAATGAAATGTTAAGGTAATAAACATACGATACCTGTAAGACACCCTACCTAGTGTGTGAAATCACATTATTATTTTTCATTTATTTAAATATGAGACATTGTCTTCCCTCATACAATGTCAGATGTTATATGTGTTACTTACAGTCAGGATAAGATTATTACATAGTTTATAACCATATTTAAAACTTTGTAAAAGTACAGTGGAACCTTAGCAGTCATATAAACTTCACTTTATTCTCCTTGGTTAAAGAAAAAAAAAAAAAATCAAAGCCCTCTAGTGGCCAAAACTGCATGTGATTTCCTTGTACGTCACGAAATTCTCTATTATTATCTACTATAACTTAAATAGCCTATCTGTTACACTGTGAATATAAAACCCAGGAGTACTGCTTATTTTTTTAGAACAAGATTTTCTCTTTTACTGAGGTCTGGTTTAATAAAAAATTTGAACAATTGTGCTATTAAAGTTAATAGCAATAAGAAATTTTTAAAACATTCTATGTGATCCAACATTATGAGACAGTTTGAACAAAATGTTCTAAAATTTCAAAATTTAATATGCAGAGGATTATGCATATGGACTTGCATGAATAGGGACATAACATGATTTTTCATAAGTATAAATCAGTAGTTTGAGAATGATGACTAAGTATACTGGGTAATTTATAACTCGTCATTCAGACCTTTTTATTGTTCGGAAGGCTAATGTTACATAAGAACTATATAAGGAATGTTTATAAAATAATATGACATCTAAAAGTATACCACAAAGTAGAGTTCTCAAATCTAAAAGGAGGAGTAGGAAAGAAGGGAAATAAGGAATAATAGAGGACCTGGTGTTTAAAGGAAACACAGAAAAAGGGCCTCATCTCCCTTTCCAAAGATTTCATGAGAAGGTAGAAATATTGATTTTATGTTAAATTTATAATCTTTCAAATACAGGTGCAGTTTTATCAAACCATCATGTAGTTCAAGTCAAATCTGCACACAGGTATCATCTAGGCCTCCTCTGTCACCATTTGGAGGCCTCTTAAGAGACTCAGTTTAACATGAATAAACCCCAGAATTGGTCTACTTTTGCACATTTGAAAAGAATTTCCGCAGCAAACTTATCCAAAATTGAAAGAGCCAAGTTAGCCTTTCTTTAGTAATGAATGAACATAGGACATCCTACTTGCCAGAGAGTCATTTTCTCTCTTACAGCATTTTGTTCTCAAGCTTTGCATTGATTGCCTTATCACGTAGAGGAAGATGTGTCCTCATCACTCTCCAGGCCTGCAGCATGGGTATCAGGGCCAGAGCAGGATTTGTTTAATTCTTGAAACCTTTGCTATTGTAATAGATATACCATCCAATATAGTAATTATTTAAAAAGTAAATCAATTCTCCAACTTCACTACTTATTGTTATTAAACAAAAGGATCATCGGGTCACAGGGTGTCGCTGTGTTACCCAGGGACTTCCCATTACAAGCTGTTTTAAAGAATTGTTTAGCAATTCTTTAAAAATTCCAAAGCGATGACAGCCAGAACAACAGGGTAATAACCCAACTCCTCAAAATGCAATGGCTGTGCTCTACAGTAATGCTAATGTGTTTATCAGAGAGGCAAAAGGTGTTAATTAGGAGAAATGGCAAAAATTTAACATTGAAAAGCCATAAGGAATGGTTTTCTAATGAGTGTTTTTCTTCTGAACTCATTTTCCTATACTTCAAGTGTTTTGAGATAGGCCTGTCAAGAACAAAATCTACTAGGACAACATGATGAGGAAAGAACTCTCTAGAAAACAATGACCAAAGCAAACCTTTGAGTAGTAAGTCTCTCAAATAATTATAATAGGAGATGCCTCTGAATGAGAATGAAAATAAAATGACTTCTTATGTTCTGACTTGCTGTACCCTCCCCATCCTTTTCAACTGTTTTAGCAGTATGCATGCATGATTTCACTTAGAAAAAGTGAAGTTGCAGTGAAAGTTTAGTAGACTCACCTTCCTCAGTAACAAATAAAGTAACAAATAGCTAAAATACTTAATAACAAACCAAAAACTGGAGACACAATCCACTGTCTTAAGTCTGGAATACTAGTAGTCAAAGAAGAATATTCATAGCAAATTAGGGGTTTAGCTCAGCTCAGTGCCCATCCATAAATGGGTTTTCATGCCTCAGGATGATACCAGTGAAATTATAAAAGGAGAAGAGTTCTCACATTTTCGCAAACAATTAGATATATATGTAAATCTGTGGGCTGTATATGGACAGGACTGCACAAGAAGTGAGGTAGGGGCAGAGGGGTAGAAACAAAAGCCCTGGGGTCACGCTGAACTGCAGAAATCGTCCTCCATAGGTGCACAGTAACCCTGACGCGGGAGTTCAGTGCACCAGAACACACTGACGTATTACTCAAAGGAAGAGCAATCATCCCCCATCCTCTCCGTCCCACCCCTGCCCTACCTCCCCAGGGCCTTCGAGTGATAGAACCAAGGCGAGAACATGAACACACTCTCCCTCACCCTGAGCTCTGCCTGGGAAGGTAAGTCAGACTTGGCCATGATAGGAATGTGGGAAGGAAAACTCACCCACAGGACCTGAAACCCAAAGGGAATTCCTAGCAGAGATATTCAGTTCAGCAGGACAGAAAACTGAGGTGGTGACTCTCTGAACAAGAAGTAGCAAAGGGGAAACAGAAAAGAAACAAAAGAACACATGCCATACAAGACAGAAGAGCTCCATCTGGAAGACATGAAGGATAAGCATATGGAGATTAGCAGCTATACACTGCATATATATTTTTTAAAAGAATCAAGTGGAAGATGCTATGAAAATCCAAAGGTCTAAAATACCACCATACCACACAAACAGGTAAAATACACACAGCAAGAAATAGACATGATAGAAACTGAATTATTGACATTGAAGGAAAGCTTGATATAATCACTGTGATTGTAGAAAGGAAAAAATTGGAGACCTCCCTGCCCTGACATTTTCAGGTTGGGGGAAAGAATGAAACGCCATTTATCAAAATATTGAATAATGGTGATCTCAAGATAAAACACTCTTTTTTTTTTAAGATTTATTTATTTATGCACACAAGCTGGGGTACAGACCAGAGGCGTGGGGCGGCGAGAGGGTTCACCAGAGAGAGTGGGGAGCAGAACAGGCAGACTGACGGAAACACACTGCTGAGGGGAGCAGCAGGCGAGGCAAGAGAGATCTGCCACGCCATATGGGAATCTCCCTGTCCCGGCAGGGCGTCAAACTCGCATCGCCTTTGCCAACAGCGCCACAGTGCAGCACTTAACCTCTGTGCCACCGGGGAGGCCCAAAACATTTTTAAATATGCTTGCAATTTCTATTCTTCTACCTGAAAAATATCTCCTGATAAGAAGACCTAGAAGATCAGGTTTGACAACTCAGTGTTCCCTGTCAGAGCATGGCCATGAACAAGGACATGTTTTTGGCCTTCCAGCGCTGACCTTGAGCATGACGTCCTTTCTCTTCTGGTGTCCGCCTTACACCAGGAGGGGCCTCAGAGGCACCAGTGTGGATCTGCAGCACGTACTTCTTAGCTCTGCACAGTCTGCGCAAACAGCCACCTGTGGCCACTCCTTGGGTCTAAAGCCAGGGATTGGGTCTGCTCTCAGAAAGGAAGGTCAGGTTAGGAAGCTACTTGGCAACTTGGCCCCACATAACAGCAAGAGAAGGGAGGAAGGGTTGCTCTAAATCAGTCCCCAAAGCAGGGAAGGGTCTCTTTTGCTAAGAACTAAAAGTAAGATTGAAGAAATTGGAGAGAAAATAATGACAGGTGTGGGTAAAATACAACAATGATATGAGCTTTGGGTTGCATATCAGAGGAAACAGGAAATTCTTCTAGGTAACAGAATCCATTATTATAAAAAAGAAAAAAATAATGTATGCAAAGGTTTAATTTATCAAAAAGGAGGAAACTACTGAATATGGCTTGTAAAATGTACAATGTGTTCCAGTAAAATCTGGCAGTTACCACTAAGAAATGCCCAACAATTCAGTGAAAGGCACCTGAGCTATAGAACCAAGGTAAGTTCCAGAGAGAAACACTAGGCTGGTACCAGACTTTCCCAGAACATTATCAAATAACAGAAGATGGAATGGCAAGGTGTATGAAGCTCTGAGAGAAAGAAAATGGGGCCCAAGAATGTCATTCCCAGACAAGCATAAAAACAGCAGATATAGGTCACAGATCGGAAGCACCCAGGGGAGACATCAAACATCACAATTCACCAACACAAAGAATGACAGAAAAAGCTCTGAGAGAACCGGATCAACATTCAACAGCGAGTCTGTACATTCTGAAGGAGAACAGATATTACTAGAGCATTTTCAAAATTTTTCTTCAATTCTAAAGAGAACGGTCAGTGTCTCAAGGAGCTTAGATATCAAGGATTAAAGAATACACACACTAGAAGGAAGGTCTATTGAACACTACTTTGAATACAAATGCGAATAAAAAAATAAAATTACTTGACCATATACCTGGTACCATGGTTTCATATCAAACTAGGAAAAGGAGTCTGAATTCATTGGTAATATCCATATTTCATAATTATTAATTGATAAAACCATGAATTTGAAATAAATTAAGGCATTGTTCCACATCTGTAAATTCTAAAATCACATAAGACTGTATTGGCATGAGTAGCTATGTAGTAAAAGTTCAAATTCATGCACAGTGCAAAGAAGCCACTAGTCCAAGGAGAAGGAGATTGGGTAGGGAGCACAGGACTGAGGGGTTTTGTTCTACATGGATGGTTAAAAAAGAAAAAAAAAAAACAACCCTTTTTCACAACCCAAAAATAGGTGACTGGCTCAAGAAGATGTAGTGTATATACACAATGGGCACTATTCAGATCAAAAAAAGATAAACTAATGCCATTTGCAGCAACATGGATAGAACTAGAAGGGATTATGCTCAGTGAAATAAGTCAAGAGGAGAAAGAAAAATATCAGATGGTTTCACTTATAGGAGGAACATAGGCAAAACAAATAAGGGGTCAGGGAAAAAAACAGTAACAACAAAAATAAAAACAAAACACAAAAAAGCAAAACATAAATAAACTGACAACTATTAATCAGAGACACTCTGCATGGGAGGGGAAAGGAGAGGGATCAAAACGAGGGCAGGAGGGCCTCCCTGGTGGTGCAGCGGTTAAGTGCTGCGCTGTGGAGCTGTGGGCAGCGGCAATGCAAGTTTGATGCCCAGCCAGGGAGCTTCCCACATGGTGCAGCAGACCTCTCCTGCCTCTCCTGCTGCTCCCCTCAGAAGTGTGTTTCTGTCCATCTACCTGTTCTGCTCCCCACTCTGTCTCTGATGAACCCTCTCACCATCCCACATGTCTGGCCTGTACCCCAGCTTGTATGCATAAATAAATAAATCTTAAAAAAAAAAAGATGACAGGAAGAGCACAAGGGATGATGGTGATGGTGCACGGGTGACTTGGTGGTGGAAATTCTAGGGGGTCTAAACCTGGGAAAAGAAAGCAAACACTGTACGAAAATGAACAATGATGTAAGATCTATATAAATAAAAAAAATTAAAAACTCACTTTTTCAGCAAGTATGTATGTCAAAGGAAAGTACCGTCCAGTCTGAATCACTGGAAATGTCTACTATATTATATACTTTCCATAATCTGCTGTTATTTCTGTAAATGTTTAAAGATAGTTTATAACTAAAAATATTTTGAAATGACAAAGCCCCACAAAAATGTATTAGTTATCTTTACCAGGCTGAAGTTGTGAATGCATTAAATGTATGGTATGTAAAATTATCAAAATGCAGATTCCTCTATTAAGAAAACAAACAGGGGCCTCCCTGGTGGCACAACGGGTTAAGTGTAGTGCTGTGTAGCTGTGGGCAGCTGCGTTGTGAGTTTGAAGCCCAGTTGGGGAGATTCCCACATGGCGCAGCAGACCTCTCCTGCCTCGCCCGCGACTCCCCTCAGCAGTGTATTTCCGTCGATCTGCCTGTTCTGCTCCCCACTCTGTCTCTGGTGAACCCGCTCACTGCCCCACACCTTTGGCCTGCACCCCAGCTTGTATGCATAAATACATAAATCTTTATTAAAAAAAAAAGAAAACAGAAAGCACAGCTGAACACAGCCTGGTTCATCTTTTATGACCAAGTCAGTCAATGAAAAGACGCTAGTTACAAATATGCTGCCACTAATATCAGATTTAAGATGTGTTGACAAAAACAAAAACTGTTTTTAAGCAAAATGATTTCAAATTTAAAATAAATGTAATATAGATGCCTGGTGACTGGGAGACAAGAAGTTGGTGAGTTTCCTGTAAATGCTGGTTTTGCCTGAAGTGACGCATGTATTTATACTATCCTTCTGCTGGTTTCCTAATTTTAGGCTGAACTGAGTAATGAAGTGCTCGTCTGTGACTCTACACTCAAGACTGCAGAAGAGGCAGTGCAGGACATGAATGAGTCTGAGGACCTTGGACGGATAAAGTGACGAAAGTGCATGTGTAGCACAGGTATGGGCTCAAGGTGGAGAGCCTGGTTCTGTCTCAGCTTTTGATTAACCACGCAACCTGAATGTGAAGGTGAGATTCAGCTATGAAATCTGTTATCTCTTTAAAAATCCAATGATTTGGCTCAATAGTGTGTTGTCAGATCGTCACAAGTTAAACCATCCTTCCCTCAGACAGCATCACTGTGTCTCATTTGATCCAACAGTGTGAACCCAGCCAAGGTGCTGTATGGTATAAACATAACAGACAAGATTGTCTCAGACCTTCAGCACTCAAGGAATCAAACATCAAGATTCATCAATCCAGAAGACGACAGGAAAAACCCTGATAAAAAGGATTAGATCATCGTTTAGTGGGCAGATCCCTATATTCTGAAAGAGAAAACATTTGCTAGAACATTTTAACAATTGCCCTTCAGGTAGAGAGAAAAATGGCAGAGATTCTCAAGAACTATAAAATCACACAGACTACAAAAATCTCTTGAGCACTTACTTCATAAAAAAATTAAAACTTGACAATGAAATCTACCCAACAAAGAAATAAAAATCAAAATTAAGATGTTTTTTAAAAATTTCTAACTACTAGGTTTCAAAATCAAATTGACTTATGTTGGGAGTTTGATTTTTGTGGGGTTAGTACTTATAATTGTATTAATTCATTTGTTCTTAAAAAGTAAACTTATATGGGGCTTCGCTGGTGGCACAGGGGTTATGTCTCAGGACTATGAAGCTATCAGCAACCACTCAGCATGAGTTCGATCCCCTGGCCAGGGAGCTGACCCACAGGGTGCAGCAGACCTCTCCTGTCTTGCCCGCTGCTCCCTTTAGCAGTGTATTTCAGTAGATCCGCCTATACTGCTCCCCACTGTGTCCCTGGTGAATCCTCTCAACCCCCACACCTCGGGGCTATACCCCAGCTCTTGTATGCAAAAATAAATAAATCTTTTTAAGAAAGTAAACTGGGGCCTCCCTCGGTGGCGCAGCAGTTAGGTGCTGCACTGTGGAGCTGTCAGCAGCAGGCGACACGAGTTCGACACCCAGCTGGGGAGATTCTCATGTGCCGCGGCAGACCTCTCCTACCTCTCCTGCTGCTCCCTCAGCAGTGTGTTTCTGTCTATCTGCCTGTTCTTCTCCCCACTCTGTCTCTAGTGAACCCTCTCGCCACCCCACACCTCTGGTCTTTACCCTAGCTTGTATGCATAAATAAATAAATCTTTAAAAAAAATAAATATTTATTTTTAAAAACGTAGACTGATACAACTTTTGACACTCTAAAAGGACAAGAGAGGAGAGAAAGGGAACATGAGAAAGAGAGAATGAGAGAGAAAGAGAACTCATGTTGAACAGCTGGAAAAAAAAACAGATTCTAGTCAGTGACAGAGAATAAGAAATTGGCAAGGGGTATAATTTCTTTGGACATTTAGATAAACAAAGGCAAAATAATTTTATTTCAGACCATATGTCTGCATTTAAGTTTAAGAGAACCAGTGGAATGTGGGTGAGTTGTTGGTGAGTACACTATGGTGGTAATACCTGATGGGGGTACCCCAATATTACCTCAGTTAAAAATAAATTAATTAAAAAATAAACTTTAGAGGACAAGATATCAAATAATAATGTTGCCATTAAATACTTAGAAAATGGGAACAGATATATCTATAATGTTAGACAGCTAACCAATGGTATCTTACCATTAGAGTTCTTGATGCATTTTATATGGGTTTTATATGCTTACATTGTACTGGAAGATCTTATTTTTGTCTGCTAAGCAAAATGTTCAGCTGCTAAACAACACGGATGTACAGAAAGCTTTTGGAATTGACTGAATTACTGTACTATTCTGAACAATGTCAAAGATTTGGACAGTGACTTGGTAGATACAGATATTTCTTCTTTTCCTTCTCTCGTCTCAGAGCTGCCTGCACATAGGGGGCTCCATGAAGAACAAGACTGCAGAATATGTCATTGGCCAGCCTTAAGAAGCTGTCACAACAGTTGCAAAATCACCCAAATCCTGTGAACGTAAATGTAGGTGAAATGGATATCCTAGACGGACAGACATATTAGACTGGAAAATCACACCCATGGGCCTCTTAGTATGGTGTGAGGTATGCCTCCCTTGTGAAATAGGCCTTGTTGCCAAAATAAAAAGAATTGTGTAAGAAACTCTAGTTCAATCTGTAGAGAGAACAATGGAATTAAAATCTATTAATATCTCAATTTCTTACATGTGTCCTGTAGGTGGAGTTTTCCGGGGGGGGGGGGGAACCTGAGGAGCAGAATTTCCAGGAGGGAACCTAAAATAGCCACGGTTCATATTAAGGAAACTACCTCATAAAGGAGGAAGAGGGCTGTTTTCATGGAACACAAATTCTCTCCCCATAGGGAACAATCATCCCCCTTTTAATGGTTACTTCTTAATTGCTATGTTCAATAGAAGAAGAATAAAGAGCAGGGAGTTGGGGACAAGGAATGGGGGAATATTTTCACATTTCCTTCCAAGAAATCCTTGCTCTTTATAGCCTCACTTCTGCCCCAGGGAAAGAGGAATGAATAGGAGTTCAGGAAGAATATCTATCATTAAAGCGGCCCCTTTTCCATTCCTCTCATGAGTAAGCCAAGTGCAGACATACTTGTTCAGCTACAGGTGCTTTGAGGGCATCTCCCAGCCTCCACTTTCCGGGCAGAGTAGGTAACCCCAAGATTCCATACTTGGATTACTTCAAGCTCTCAGTGCCATATTGTTAAATGTCCAATAATTGGCTCTCCACATGAAAAACAAAAGTTCCTTATATATGTCATTTACAAATTTCTATGGTGTAAATACTGTCACAATAGCTGTTCTTAAGCTTTCAACATGACATAACTGAACATGGATAGGAGAAGGTGAGTGAAGTAGGACCTAGCTAGTGTGCACCAGAGCACCTGAGTGTCATTCTTCAAGTTGCCTTTTATCAGTAATTAGGTGATGTTTTAGCTCCAATATACTTCTACTTAAGTTTAATTGCTCAATTGTTTTAAAATGTGGGTTGGCAAGAATCCTAATTATCTGTCTTCCTCAAACACTAAGATAGGTAGCGTTCGAGTTCTGTGACAATACAGTAACTGAATCGTTCTATGCACTGAGCAGATGGAAGTAAACAAATAAATCTGATTTTGAGATGATGTAGGGAATTTCCACATACAAATATAAAACAACAAGATGTGCAACCAACATCCAAACAATGTGGGCTCTCATTAACCACTGGGTTACTACAGAGATAAATGCAGACATTTCTCATTCCAAGGCCCCAAGGAATAAAAATATTAAGTTTTTTCAACTACTAGCCTCAAGTATTACTACTCAAAGCATTTGATCTTTCTTCCTAGACATACAGAAACTTCATAGTAAATATAGGTTAAAGAAATAAATTCTCAAATACTTTCATAAGAAATATTAAGCACAAAAATATGACATGTATAAATCAACAGCTTAATGACTATTAAATGGATACATTTGTTTATAAATAAACACAAAAATTATATAAGTGGCTACTTAAAAATATGCAAAAAGCTACTTGAGAAAGCTGCATGTAAATATGCCAATTTAAATACGGTCTTTTATAACTTATTTGCACTTACAGTTAATTACTCTAAATTTTAGATTTTGATATCTGTATTCAAAATTATTTTCCCCCATCCTGATATATTTGATAAGAACTTAAAGTTGATTTTTTTAAAGCGTCATTTCTACATTAGAAAATCTTTTTATTTTGTTTGGAGTTTAACATGACTAAGAAGATTATGAAAAAAAGCCCAAAGTTTTTATATAGATAGCTACCACTTCTCAACTTGATATCTACAAAGAAAAAATACAGAGTAAGAGGTGAACAGACAGCAGAGTAAAAGACAAGTAAATACATGACTTGAAAGTAGAGACACGATTTAATTTTACTAAATTCACTTCTTCCACCATGTTGCCCAGTGATAGTATAATTACAGATTTTTACAGATTTTTAGTCAGCAGGAGTGAAGGCACAATAAAACTGTCGTAATGTGGCAAGTAGAGTCCAAGAGATTCATTAACATGGATGGTGGTAATGATATTGTAAGAATAATCAAATGAACTGGACTTATCTACTAGTGGTTTTGGAATTCTCTGGTTCTGGCTGCCATGTTCCAAGCCTATGAAGTCCCAGCTGGAATCTGGCACCACCTAGTGGCAGATGTCCATTCTGTTATAAATGAGAAAGGTGGAAAAGGCTGTTCTCCAAGACTTTCTGCAATTTTCTAGAAACTGATAGTAATTCAAGGAATCTTCTGGTAAGGGTGAATACCTAGAATGGAATGACTTTTCTTATCTTTCTTGATGAGGCAATATGTGTACTTCTATATGTAGTCTCCTCAGTGACCAGCTTTATTTAAAAATGTAGGGAGGGCTGAGGATGAAAACCAATCTCAGGCACTCTCATCCCACTTGTATTATCATGGGGCATACAGTTACCTGGTTTCATTGTGTTATATTAGAAACCAGGGGGGTTTCAATGGACATCACAGCTCATATTCTTGAGTTTGTAGACTACAAATTAAATAAAGGAATGTTATGGGGGAAATTCAGCATTAAACTGGGTATTCAAGTATTGCTAGACGATTACTTCTTACTTCTGATTCCTGGCCTTCACAAATAATAAGTAAATTATTTCTACAAAAACTCCTGTACTTACCTTAATAAATATACCTGTATCATTCCCTGATGTCTTTAACATTTAAACTATTAAATGCTATAAAACCTTTTATTAAAAAAGTTCATTACTAGTGAAAGAAGTCTGCTGAAAATCTCCATCAACATTATAAATTTCTATCTGATTATTTCTAAAACAAATTTTGTGGGCTTACTAGCAACAATCACCAATAGAAACAAAACATTTATATTTTTAAGTATCACACTGTTAAGTTGTCATCATTAACACAGATAGGCATTAGTATTAATAATAAATAGGCAACATTACGGGGAAAGGCTAGAGGGTCATCTAACAACAGAAAATAAAGGGAACTGTGAATAGTGAGAGCCACGGCCTTTTAGCTTATGATGTTATTGAAATGTTCCATTCTCCTGTCAGTTTTTTGTTTACCCCAGACTCCCCTGATGGTTCAGTGTATCTTGGTAATTTTTCCCCCAAAACTTGCATTTATCTCACATTGGATATTTAATACCTGTGTCCCCATCTTCTTTATTGTGATAATGATACAGGGAAAAATGGGGCTTTAAAATTGGACAAAGGCAGTGCCCAAATTGCTTAAAGGTCACTATCTTGGTTCTGCACCCGCACGCACAATTGCAAGACTACTCAGGCTTAGGGAACAATAACAATGGGATTTATTTAACAAACAGGGAAAAGCAAAGAATTACTAAAGTCAACATATGGCCGTTTATCTTACTTAAAACAATGTCTAGTCCTTTAAGTCCCAGAAAAGTAACAAAGGTGGTGTCTTCCCACCATTGCTGATATGGAGCTCCTCCTCCAAACAATAGGCCACGTTTCCACAATGGCATCGTCCTGCTTTTGCAGATGCGTAACAGCCAGAGAATAGGCCAGGTTCCAACTCACGAAGATGACAGAAAACACAACTGGAGATGCCCCCGAAACTGCCATGCAAAGCACAGCACCAGGCCAACAACACTACAAACAGCAACTACAGCAGCCAGACGGCCCACCAGACTACATTCACACATTTTAGGAAGGCGCCTGCTCGGGCCTCTGCCTTCTTCCTTCGGCTGCAGTAAAGACAAAACTGGGAGCAGTTTCCATCACTTGGCTACTTGCAAAGCCTCCAAAGTCGCTGGTCCCAAAGTCACTGAAGATTTCAAAAATGCTTAATCCATATCCCTGCGGCTCAGAACTTCTGGCGTCTGATTTTCAAACTCTCAATCTTGGCTACTACATTTTCTGCCTCTTTCATTTTTACATCATGGTTACTGCTTCCTCTATTCCTTCCGCATGGCGACTGCCTCTTTCATTCCTCCATCATGGCAACTGATTCTTCTATTCCTCCATCATGGCGACTGCTTCTTCTTTTCCTACATCATGGAGACTGAATCCCCTTCTCCTTCAGGCCCTTTTATATCTCATCAGACTCTCCACTTCCCAAACTGCAAACTTGACATTTTCCCTGGGGCTATTCATTCTCATCAGCAAACCCCCTCCAAGGGGCACCACCTTTACCTGACTTTGGACTCAGCCCAGTTACAATGGCACACAAAAGGAATTGGAAAGGTCACAGGTAAAGACAGGTATACTACTTATAAATATCACTCAACCTTAGGAAAATATCATTTTCCAATGAGAATAATAGCAAAAGTAGAAACTGTTATAACAAAACCTTAGTAAGTGTATAACCCATAGGAGTATTTTATTTAGAAAATCTGGTAGTGACTTGTTGAACAAAGACTAAAAACAGGTTACTACCTTAGTACAAACATCTTAATGCCTTCTATACATACCGTTCATTGCACTAACCTTACTACCTGGGGCACAATGAAATCTTTGTGTGGGAGCATAATAATTTGGGAGGGTAATTTTAAATTAATCAAAATGAAACAGAAACTTACCCTTTGGCCCTCAGTTCTACTTCTAGAGATCTGCCCTCTCTGAGCACATAGGTATTTACACATATATTCTCACATGTTCTTTAAAGTACCATTTGTCATAAATGTAAATGTGTAAACACAGATGCACTCTCGTCATGAATAAAAGAATGGTAATTTAAGTACCATTTGTGAAAACACTGCTGTAAGGAATAAGAAAAAGAAAAAAAACAGATTTTCACAAAATGAAAAAAAAAAGAAACACAAATAGAAAAAAAATGAAAAGTCATCGGTGAGGAACTAGAGTACATACATTTCAACTCTTTAAAAAAATGGTGAGGAGAACCCTCCATGTGCGAAGATGGCAGACTTAGAAAGATCAAGAGGTTCTGTTTTTATTTATTATTTAAAAAAAATATTTATTTACTATGCACACAACCTGGGGTACAGGCCAGAGGCATGGGGTGGCAAGAGGGCTCACCAGAGACAGAGTGGGGTGCAGAACAAGCAGATCAACAGAAATACACTACTGAGGGGAGCAGCAGACAAGGCAGGAAAGGTCTGCCTTGCCATGTGGGAATCTCCCCAGCTGCTGCCGAGAGCTCCACAGTGCAGGGCTTAACCACTGCGCTACCAGGGAGGCCCCCAGTTCTGTTTTTAAACAGCAAAAAATTTTAAAAGCAAAAATACACCAGTAAATGGATTATTAGATCAAGTCTGGAAAGTATGGATATGCATTGGGAAGATTCTAAATCGGAGACTACAAAATAATTTATTGATCATTCTAGCACAGTAAGATTTTCCTTCTGCTGTGAAACAGTCAGTATTTGATTGAGCACCAGATGAAGTAATGAGCATGCATTGAAGTCTATGTTATATATATAATGAAAATATGCACACAAACAATAGAATCACACTAGATTCAAAGTGATGCCATACATTATAAAGTATTTGGGGGAATGTATGAGTCACAAGCTAGATTTAGAGAAAGAATATTTATGGCCCCATTTTTGAGCATATGGACAGTGAACAGATTGCACATATCTCCCAATATCCTTCATTATGTTGAGTTTGCAGACACAGCTAAATTTCCTAAGTTAAAGATTTTTACCGAAAAACCTCTGCAAGGAAAATAATATTATTTTAAAGGAAGGGGTGTGTGTGTGTGTGTGTGTGTGTGTGTGTGTGTGTGGTGTGTGTGTGTTGGTTTTCTGGAAGGATAAACCATATCTGTTGAGATGGTAGGGCTGCTGATGTTTTGGGATTCTGGATGTAAATATAAATATGCATGGCATGTAAAGAAAGAGATATATTTTATATATCTTTTGATATATAAATTTTCAACATGCATGTCCCACTTAAAACGGAAATCATAATGCATACCCTTAAAAAAACAAAAGTACTCTAGAAAAAGAACAAAAGTCCTTTAAGATTCTGGAAGGAACACCTTCCATCAGGGATATGGATTGCCATCTGTTTGACTTAGGTTAATGGTGACTGTCCTTCTCCAAATAAATATAAATCAAATGGCCACTCTTCACACAAAAAACTAAAACCAACAAAGTCACTTAATGTCACAAATCACTCTCTCACCTCATCCTGAAGTGTTTCTCAAGGTTGCCTAATTGTTCAGGCCTCTAGTCTCACCTCACTTTATCCTTCATGTGACCTTTCTAAAGTGAAAAATTGTAACATCTATTCTTAGATAACCTATTTAAATATTGATTTTCTTTAAAATTTATTTTTAGTTGAGGTCACGACGGGTTACAACATTATATGTGATTCAGAGAGAGGTTCATACCTCTTCAGAACTGAATGATGTGCTTCATAAATAAGGAAATAACTACACTTAAAGACTATTTCTAATAACTTAGTGTCTCTTTTAATGATTCTTTCACTGGTTGAGGAAAGCACGTTTCTTATCTTATTTAGAATGACCTACGAGACTTTCCCAGTAACTTGTTCCTACGGTTCCATGACTCCTCTGAAATGTATCTGTTGAAAATATTTAAGCAGCTGAGAGATAACTGAAGAGGTGTGAAACTGAATCATATACAGTTAAAAACTAATGTGACCTCAATAAAAATTAATTAAATAAAGTGAAAAATGCCTTGGTTTAAATTTCTAGACTCCTCCCAGCTATAAATGTAAAATATAAATGTAATACATAAACTCTGAATTGTCCCCTAACAAAGTCCCCTTCCTTTCTCCCTAAAACAATACTTGAATGTTAACTGGACACACGGCTCTCCTCTCCCAAAAGTCCACATTGTGAAGGTTCCTTTATAACCAGCAGATGTGACATAAACTTAGGCCTCCACAATACAGGAGGATGAAGTGATGTGAACAACTTCCAGGAAATATCCTCAGGGAGAAATTTTTTATCTGCTGCCCTATATTTATCCCTTTCTGCTGCTTGAATGCCAACACAGTGGCTGAATTGCCATCAGCCCAGAGACTGGAAGATGCTCAATGAAGACAGAGTGCACTCTGTCCTTTATAGGAGAGAAAATAGATGGCTGACTCATTTAAATGCCTGTTACTTTGTGAATTAGTCCCTCAGAGCTAAACCTAAACTGAATAAATACAAAACACCCCTCATGACGAGGTGTCTGCCCAACTTTCTGACTCAGCTTTGGGCATTCCCACAAGTGTACTCTGCAGAGCAGCGATTGCTACTACCACTTCCCAGGCCATGCTAGTGACTATCAGCCCGTTCCTCTGAAATGTCTGCTCTTACCTCTACTCAATCTCTGCTCTCTTGCCTGGGAAGCCAGATCACCTGTTCATTAGAAGAAAACTGTAGCGCTCCCTTACCCAAAATATAACATATTGTTTGACACATAATAGATGTCCTAGAAAAGTTCAGGAAAAAAATCTGAGCACTAAGGAAAATCATCTTAATCTGTCTCCCACTCCCACTAGTTCAGGAGGGGAACTCAGGAAGGAAGAATTTATAAGAAATATAAGGGAGGAAATATAAACTTCAAAATTATTATGCATATCTTTGGAGGGAGAGAAAATATACTGCATCTACTAAAAAGGAATATTGTTCCGTGAAAATAGGTAATTAAAATAAGAACGGTTTTCATGTACTAAACATTTGATTACCATAATTAAAATGCCAGCAAAAGGATTAGAAGATTAAGTCCCAGAAAGTAGGACAAAAAGACTGAAAAGGAAAATGGGAAAGAAAAAAGATAAAAGGATTGTAGGATCAACCCTGGGCACCTTATAATCAACTTCTAGGAATTATCAGAAAGAGGAAAGGAAGGAATGAGAGTTATCAACAATATAATACGGGAGCACATCTCAGAACGGTAAATGAGACTTGTACTTCAAGAAGATGGCATGCATTCATTCTTCATCTCATGCATACAAATCATAATTACTAAGCAAATACTACCTGTCAGATTAAATGCTAGACACTGGAGGGAAAAAGATGAATAAGATAAATATTTCTGCTCTCTATGACCCTACTGTGCTGAAGAAGATAAACACAAAATCATAATTATAATATAGTGACATGAATGATAATAATAGAAGTGTGTACAGGATACTACCTAAGCCACCAAGAATGAAGTTGGAATTTCTCAGTATTTATGAGTTACATGTATGAGTTAACACTGTACTTGTTCCTTCTGTTTCTGTTTCCTTGAAATCATTTTCCATAAAATATATTTTGTTGTTAAAGTTAATGCTAAAAAACATTATAATCTATGGAATCCAAAGGCCACTGAGCAAAACCAAATAGCCCCATTGATTTTTTACTGATTTATTTAAATTTTCCATTGTATACCAAAAGTTTTTATCCCGTTAGTTACACTGGGATCATTAGTTTATTCTTATTGAAGTCTAACAAATATGCAGACAAGTATAAAAACCCTCAGTACTGGCTAATGAGTCTTTTTTCTTTTTCAGTGTAATTCATACCCATGAAACCAAGTTAGAGAACAGCAATCTGAATATTACCAGCAGCCCAAAATATCCTTGTCCCTTCTAGTTATTTCCCTCTCCCAAGTGAAACTATTTCTTGCATTTCTAATAGCATGGTTTGGTTTCCAAAAATAAACACTGCCTAACATTAAGAATTGATATTACAAATACTGAAGAATGCTGATGAAATGTATTCATAGAAAATCAAAATATATGACATTATTTAATTTATTCGAGTACAATAACTTATTGGGAATATAATCAACAAAGAAGTTGTCCCATCATTTTTATCTCATGTGACAAAATGTATAAGTACAGTTGGAAATATGCTGGAAGCATCTCTTAACTCTCTAGTCATATAGGTAGGTAAAATATTTTATTTAGCTAGCAACTCAGAAAACAATACAGTATTTTCCCATATATTATAATGCAAACTATTTAATCTAACCTTAATTTTTAAATGTTATTCAGAAATGTACATTAGCTTCCAAATGTACCTTCCAAGAGGGTATTTGTATCTATTTCCTTTCTGCTTAAACCAAGTTTTCATTTTTCTATTTGAATTGAAATAAAACTAAGATGCTGGTTAATTCATAACACCTGTATTGTCAGTTGTAATAGAAATGACGGTAACCTTCAAAACCAAATTCTGCCATCTTCATCCATCCCTGAGGCAAAATGACTCTTGATCTTCATGCTACCTTTGAATCATGCGGGCTTCCCAGTCATGCACTACAAATATCAACGATCGATGAAAATTTGCAAAAAACACATTGAAACCTTCCTAGAAAAACTCATACTATGGAAGTTTCATTACCATAAAACTGATACTCATACTAAACTTCAAGAGAGTAGGAGAAAAACTTGCTGAGACAGACCTAAAATGGTTTTCAGATAGTTTATTTCCTACAGAACTTAGATCTTCTAATCCACCAACCCCAGTGATATGCTAGTCAGTTCACACTGGTTTGCAATAGCCATTTCTGGAAAGTGTGAGCCTATTGGAAAATATAATCACGCTTTAAAATGGAATTATATAAGCTTACAAATATCCATATTAAAACAGGGATGAATATTCAAAATTATCACTTCCTCACATTTTACCATTATATATGTTCTTGTGGTCGCTGACATCTATCGTGGGTGCTGGAAACTCTACCCATACTCAGATCTCAGGCAGGTGGTTTGAAATAAACCACATGAGAGTATTTATACCTTGACAATAAGAAAATGCTAAAAATTTGGGCTCTGTCTCCCCCCTCAGAAAGTCAGTTGATAGGTATTTACCTGCACACCACTGGATAGCATATTAAACTCTCCCCTTTGCCAATTCTCTCCCCCCACCAA
This sequence comes from Scalopus aquaticus, assembly GCA_004024925.1. Lineage (NCBI taxonomy): Eukaryota > Metazoa > Chordata > Mammalia > Eulipotyphla > Talpidae > Scalopus > Scalopus aquaticus. Next base: position 72,740 of record PVIJ01006316.1, on the reverse strand, counting down.
AATATATATTAATTTTTGGTGTTGGTGCTCTTTAAAGACACTCATTTGGGGGAAACTTTGTGCTTTTTACATAATACTGAATCATCTAGCAATAACAGAGATTTTTATCCTTTGAGGAAAAAAAAAAGCACACATATTCCAAACCATCTCTAAGTGGAGAAAGCTTCCATGTGAGCTTAACAAAATCTGAAGTTTCTGTATGAGAGTAACAACTTCTGAAAGAGTGGGAAGGTAGTGGGGCATCCTGGAGGATGGAATGGCTTTCATTCCTATTTCACCACTTCCTACTCAGGAACATGACTTCTCCAGAGCCTAAGTCCTTCTTATGAAAGAAAAAACTGTCCATATCTTATATGATAGAGGTGTTTGAAGACTAATGTGGAGTAATACACTCAGGGATATTGTAAAAATGAAACTATGATTCAACACACCTAATGCGTACAATGCACAGTCTTTTCTAAACATTTCATGGAATGTTAGCATGCTAAACCGGAGAAGTTCTGCCTACAAGGAATCTAAATATATTTAGCAATATTCCTAAAGCTTTTCTTTCTTTCTTCCTTTCTTTTTTTTTTTTTTGAGCTTTCAATTTTAGCAAATGGATCAGCCATTCCTCTCCAAAATGTTTTAATAATGTACTAAGTCTTCTCAGTTCTCCCTCTGCAATGTGTAGAAATGTGCATTTATGGCTGTTTCATTTCTCTGGTAGTCACTGGATCAGGATATCAAACACAATGATATAGCATGGCAATTTTCTCATATTACCTGTAAACACTACTGTTTTTTTTTTTGTTTTTTTTTTTGTTTTTGGTAAATTACTTTAGGAGATAATGCTAAAATAAGGCATGGCACACAGATACATTTAAATAGACCTGCGACATATTCTAGGATGTACAGAGTTAAAAATGTTTATAAATTTTTAAAGAGATTTCAGTGGTCGGCCAACCGCAATTACATATGTTAAAAATTGTGCTTATGAATTGAATAACTCCTCTACAGACCGGAATTATTAAAGATATAACTCGAAGAACAAACATGAAGTGACTTGCGATATTATAATGATTTTCGGGAACTTAAGTTTAGTAGTCAAAGGAGTAGGTGAAATGCAGTTTATGAGCCACAGATCAAAAATAAATGAGCTTACATTTTGGTATAAGTTATTAATTACACCAAAGTTTAAAATACACAAGAAAACTGCTGGCAGAAACTAATACTTATCAACCAAATATAAAGTTACTGTTTATAATTTTTTTTTAAATAAATCTCTTCAAAAGTTAAGCAGACTTTCATCACCACTTAAAAGCAAGAAGGTTGACTGAATAGCATCATAAAGCCCTTTCATGTTACACAACTATAGGATTAAAGCCAACATACATATCAGGTAACAACTAAACAATTGCTAAACAAAATTTGTTGATGCAGTCAATATTTTATTTTTCAAATTTCTCACCCTATGATTTTCCTGTCATTGCCTTATTTTCATTCTTTTCTTAATCCTAAAAGTCTTTTGAGGTTTCTATAAATTATTTGTAATTTATATTACTACAGAAAGCATGTGAGTTTCTTATTGTTACTGATATTCTATAAATTTGCAGTTCTGAACATCTCCTATATGGCAGCCTCCAAGACCTGTAAACAAGTCACTTACCCAGAACAAGTGCTGCATTTTCTCATCACAACATGTTGTCTTTGCAACTTACAGTCCCAAAAAACAAAACAATATATAATGCTTGCTACTCATAGTTAAAATTCTGTTGCCATGTATCTCTTAATCTTCCCTCTGTGAACTCATCCCTTTCTAATTTTAATAATAATTCCCAATTCTTATCTGTAACTTTGCTCGTTATGCATTTATTGCCATTCGCTTCCACTGCTAACTCCAAATCAAGATCTCAGCAACTTCTGCTCTGTTCATGTAGCCTCTGGCCAGCTGTGCCAGCTATGTTTCTTCTTCTCCTTGCAGTCAATATAACATAGTATTGCCAAGTTTCTTCTCCTAAAGCACAGACCTTACCATATCACCATCTAACTCTAAAAGTTCTCCTAATTGCTGCATTGCATACCCTGCCATGTCAGCAGAGTTTCTCACTCTGCCACTAGACTTATCCAAAGTTTCTGGCAGGTGTTCAAATTTTCCTGAGTTACAATTTTACTACAGATGCTCCCTTTACCTGGAATGCCCTCTTCCTGCCTGCTCAAATTCTCCAAGACTGTGCATTCATTCATTGATTCATTTGACAAAGAGGGACCACTGAAGAATACGAAGGACAATTTTTCTGTCCTCACGGACTTCCAAATAGAAAATAAGTAATCTGGGCATCCCTGGTGGCGCAGCGGTTAAGCTCTGTGCTGTGGAGCTGTCGGAGTTCGCTGTCCAGCCGGGGAGATTCCCACATGGCGCAGCAGACCTCTCCTGCCTCGCCCACTGCTCCCCTCAGCAGCGTAGTTTCATCGCTCTGCCTGTTCTGCTCCCCACTCTGTCTCTGGTGAAACCTCTCACCCCCCACACCTCTGGTCTGTACCCTAGCTTGTATGCATAAATAAATAAATCTTTAAAAAATACATTTCTTTAATACTTTTGACATTCTGGTCTGTATTATATTCATTTGAAATCTGAACTTATCCTCTTTTTGGGGAATTATTAGTAACTCCTGGACAGCTATTCCTTACAATCATTTGAAATCAATTATGGCCCCTGCACTGAAAATATGATATAAAAAGGAGATTGCTGGGCTTATTCCAGGAAAAAAAAAATTCTCTGTCCTAAGGAAAGTAACCACAAGATTACATGGTATGTGTTTTCCTCTTCTGGTCACTGATATTCAAGTTGCAATGCCTGGAAGTACTGTAGATAATTAGTCACCATAATTAGTTTACCAAAACCAAGGATGACAAAATGGAGCAATAAAAGAATCTTGGCTCTTGATATAATCAGGCTGCTGCATTAACCAATCCTTCTGTGCCCACAGACATACCTAAAACCCTTATTAAATGGCTTAAAATGTTTTCTTTTTGTTTAAGACAGTAATTTCCAGTGTACACTGATCTACTACATTATACATTGTAAACATTCTGAGGATCAGAATCTTTTCATCTCCACTATTTCCAGAGAATCTGGCATGATTTTTTATTCATAATAGCTGGTCAAAAATACTAGCTAAGAAAATGAAAATTTGTGTTTCAACTTAAATACCATTTATATTCTCTTCCCCACTCCTTTTTTGTCTCTTTTTCCAGACCTTTAAGACTTACACAATACCAGGTTTAAAGTTTTAGTGCAATTAGAATTTGTTTCTTACGAAGCTATAATGAGCATATTGACACTCACGATGATATAAAAAGACTAAGTGGAAAGTATTTCATTCTGTTAATCTTTCCTTCAATAAATAAAGGATTCCTGTCTTGTCTATATAACAGGCCACAGACACAACCTAGTATCTGCACTTTTAAAGAGAATAGAAAGATATAAGTGTCAGAGAGATTGAAATATTGAACACTTTCCAGAGCTGATAAGACATACAAATGCTGGAACGGAACCTAGTCAGAAAGGACCTACAAGGACAAATACCTGATTTAGTCAACAGCTGGTTTTGGATGAACAGGTTGTTGAGATGAATTTTTTTAGTGCAAATGAAGCCGGGTAAGGTGGTTTTCTACCAAAGGTCTCATTTCAAGTCATTTAAATTCTCATATGGTTTATGAACTCATAATATAAACCAACTGAAGTATATAAACCAGCAAAGTTATTTCACTCTCTGAAATACCCTCAATGGCAATGTTCTATCTGAGAAATACAGGCATCATCCATTACTCAAAGAAAGGAACTGAATACCTTTCCACCTGCCAAGTCAAATGAAGAATATGACTATGCATCATAAAAAAATGAGGTAGGCCTGGCCCTCAGCTCAGAGAGTTATGAGATATTTTGACCCAAGAGGCAACATAAATGAAAATATATGTGTGGCTCAGTTTCCTGCTGACTGGGGTATAAAAGCAGTGGTATCTGGTGGATTTTCTGGAAACCCTGCTTGCCATAGCTATGTTCATTCACTTGCACCATCTCCCTACTCATGTATCACTAAATCCGATCAGGTCCTTTTATTAAGAATATGAGCAAAATAAAACATCATTTGTTATAATATCAGCGTTTGCATTTTCCAAGCTCCTAGTTCTCAGTATACAAGGGCATTTCCTTTTTCCTTGTTTCCCCAACAATACTAATATAAACATCAGAGGTTTTCAGAGGACTGCCATTCTTTATATGGCAGTCAAATAAAAATAATAACCAGCATTTGTGGAATACTTGGAATTGAATACCCAATGCCTGGAGTTAAGCTAAGTACTTCATGCACATTATCTCAATGAATTTTTATTATGAGGCAGATATTATCATCCCTGTTTCCCAGAAGCAGAAATTAGATATTAGAGAAGTTACAAACTGGCCTAAGTAGTTCCAAGCTCCTAAGAATGAACAGGGTTGGCACCCAGGTCTTTAAGATCTTTCCAAGGTTACTAGGTGCCTCAGCTAGACTGTTTAAGTTCCAAGGCTACCTCATCCCCTTCAACTTCACCCAGTTTTACTGAAACTGGGTGACTTACTGACTTCAAAAGGAGATTACCTGCTGAGCTAACAGTGAGGGCTCATTTGACCATTGTACCCTTTAGCGAGATACGTTTTAATATGCATCAGGATCTTGTCTTGGGGCCTCCCTGGTGGCCTAGAGGTTAAGTCTCAGCTCTATCACCTTTATGGTCTGAGTTTGACCCCCAGCCAGGGAGCTAACCCATATATGGCACAGCAGACCTCTCCTGACTCGCCTATAGCTCCCCTCAACAGTGTTTCAGTAAATACTGAATTCCAAATACAGATTTACTGTACTTCGGTAAATCTGCCTGTTCTGCTCCCCACTCTGTCTCTGGTGAATCTTCTAACCCCTGCCAGCCCCGCAGCGCTGGTCTCCACCCCAGTTCTTCTACATGCAAAAAGAAAATACACATCAGTTTCTCAATAGACATATTAAAAACAAGAATTAGGGCCTCCCTGGTGGCGCAATGGGTTAAGCGCAGCACTATGAAGCTATCCAGAGCCACTGAAGGGCGAGTTGGATACCTGACCAGGGAGATTCCCACATGGCACGGCAGACCTCTCCTGCCTCACCCACTGCTCCCCTCAGCAGTGTATTTCAGTCGATCTGCCTGTTCTGCTCCCCACTCTGTCTCTGGTGAATCCTCTTACCACCCCACACCTCTGGCCTACACCCCAGCTTGTATACATAAATAAACACATTTTTAAAAAATAATAAATAAATAAATAAAAACAAGAACTAATAATTTTAAGTTAAAATTGGATAACCACTCTAGGTATATTCTGCAATTCACCTTACTTACGTTATGCAATATGTTTACCAAAAGAAAGTGAATCATTTTTGTAATCTGATTTTCTTTTCCCAGCGCTACTAAGACTGAACACGATTACCTGAATGCAAACTGAAGATAACCCAATGACAGGTGGTGATTGTCAGTGAAGAGTGATATTTTCTTAAACTTTCTATTTTTGTTTGAAGGAATGAAGGTCTATTTATAGTTGACTATCAACTCCCACAGAAAATTATGAAAGTCGGGAAACTCTGAAGAGGCAGAAGACCGCAGGCTCTCTCCAAATGCTTGAATTTACTCACAGTAAATTAGAGAAGCAAAAAGAATGTTTCATGCTCAGTGTTTGACAATTTAAGGTTTTTTGAGTTTGTTTCCCTACATGTCCCTTCTTATTTTCAATCATTTTATTCTCAACCAACATACATTTGAATTACTAGTCCATTTAAAAGTAGAAGGAAATAGGAATTAAATTGGATTTAAAATGAAGGAACATATAACACCAAACAAGTTAAGGGCATATTTATCTTTGAAATTAATTTCACCATAATTAAATAATTCAGGAAGTGAGTTACTCATTTATTCTTGTCTTAAGCATGTGTTCATGACTTACAACAGGCTAAAAGACTGTCCGAGAGATTGAGAAACCTAGAATGAAGACAAGATCACTTTCCTCAAGCACCTTAGAAAAACAGATGTGAAGATCAGAGACGCAAAGCAATATGCTGCTGAGATGAAGGCTAATTGCAACGGTCACATAAAGAAAAGGAAAGCTGCAGTGTACCCACGGGCGGGGGAGGTAGCATAACAAGGAACTGACGATGCCCATTGAGCTTGAGATGATGAGTTGCCTGTGGTTTCCTGTTCTTGTCATGGGTCATATTCTGGATGGAGGAATCAGTATTCAGACAGAACACAGTAGAGCTCAGTGTGCACGTGAAGGCACAATGGTTCAATGTGGCTGCAACATCAAGCATAAATAGACAAACTGTAGGAAATGAAACTGTAAAGGTGGGTAATGAAAGGCTTATATGACACCTGATCTAATTTTTCTATAGATGGATGCTTTTCTGTAGCTATACTGAGGCAGCTGAGGTCACCTCTTAAGGCAATCATGGTAAGAACGTCTCTGAGATGGCATGTCCCTTTATGTTCCTGTTTTACATGTTGGATTTCACATCTAACCAATTCCATGTCATTGAGATGTTACATAAACTAGCCTTTGAAGAAAGATTGTTCTCACTAACAACGGGTTTGAAAACCAATGTCATGGAAATAGGTAGCCATTGACATTTTTAAACAGGAAAATGACAGGTTCAACCGTGCAGGTGAAAAAGGAACATTTGGTGGCGTGCAGGCTGAGAATGTTATCCAGGTGAGAAACGACTGCTCAAAGGAACTGGGGAACAAAGGAAGAGAAGCTTGGGAGGTAGGCCAGACAGCAAGTGGTGGTGGATTCGATGTGGCAGGTTGGAAAAGAGGGCTGAGGAAGGAAGGCTGGGATAATGGGTGGACAATACAAGAAATACCTAAACAGTAGAGGCAGAGGTGGCTGGGAGCAAGAAGGGTGGAGAACCAGATAAATTCAGATTTGATAGGCTGGCTCCGAGGTTCTGGAGCCATCAGATAAGTATGATCCATATGCACCAGGAGGTCATCCCTGAGGTCAGGAGTGAACACAGCCCTGCAGCTACAGGTGAACGTGCTCTTCAGGTTCCTGACGGACAGTGACGCTGCCTGTGGGTGATGCGTGCCTGGCATGTTTTTCAGAGAAGAGTGATATTTTCTTCAACTTGCTATTTTCATTGGAAGGAATCAAGGTCTATTTGAGCAGATAAAAAGCCTGAGATGTTCCTTCACAGCTGGGAGCAGATGGATGGACGTCTATAGGTGTAGATAATGGTGTTATATTTCCTCTCTACAAGCATGGATAGTGTTCTCAATAGGAACACTTTGGTAGTATACTACATGGAAGTACAATTAGTCAAGTGAAAGTAGAGAACTAAGTCAAAGAGAAGGAGGGGAGAAAACATTTTCTTTCCTGTGCATTTTTTTTTAAAAAGCTACATAGTTTCATATATATATCTACACACACACACACACACACACATACACACACACATATATACACACAAAAAAAACATATATATTATATTATGTATGTATTAAACACACACACATATGTTTCTGTTGCCATTTATTGAACTGCATTATCATTACTGGTTTTACCCATCTCTGCCATAATCTGTTAGCTCTAAAAGACCAAGTATTATAACTCCTTAAAGTTTGAATCTCCAGTCACATGACTTGGCATACAGTTTCCAGTAAACATTTGCTGAATGAATGGAGAATAGTATTTTTATTTCTGCACAAACAGAAGGTGGACAACATTCAGCTCAGACTCAGCATACTTTTAAAATGGATGAAAACTTTGTTTGGGTCCTCACCCTCACAGCTTGGCATCATTTGCTTGCTTGTTCTACCCTTCTGCTCTTTCCCACCTCCACCTCTCCTCCATTCCTCTGGTTGCCAAGGCCAAGGCCTTACAATGGCCTCTTTTTAAAATGTCCAGCAATAGATATTTCTCTCCCTTATTGCCTCTAGTCTCTGCAGGAAGTCAGCCAAATCACTGAGAGTCAATTCACAGACTGCCAATTCACAGGATGGCAGAGTGAAAACTGCCTCGGCAACAAGCTAGCTCAAACTAAAGAGGTACAGTTAATGGTAGTTTTGAAGGTGAGAGACTCAGACAGAGGAACAGAGGAGAAGCGTCAAGTTTTGTTGAGTCTTGTTTGAGAAAAGCAGTGAGATCAGTCAACAAGACTATTTATCTACTTTTTAATAAAGAGTACTCAGCCAAGAGTCTGGTGCAGAAAGCAGCAGTGAAATGCATATATCGCCATCAGTCCACACCTAGGGGTGCACTCAGAGGCGCATGAAACCATTCTCAATATAGTGCCCCTCCTCCACCCATGTGGAGGTGATGAGAGCATAAATGAGACACCATTTCCCCAAGTTATACTGTCTTCACAGGGCAGTGGTGTGGTGAAGGACACAGTGGACTTTTCGAGGTGAACTTCATGTATCATGTATACAATGTTGATTTTCAATGATGCACACCTAAAACTTATGTTATAAGGCAATGTTACTTCAATTTAAAAAAAAATTAAAGCAAAAACAAACAAAATCCCTGCTACTTTACTATGGTAAATTTACGAAGCCCTTGGCAGCATTAGAATGTTACCTTCACGAAAACTCTATGCGTGCCTGCCTCTTGTATCTCTTTCCATAAGACACTGAATACACTAATGCCATCAATATTAAAATCCTTGTAGTATTTGTATGTCACAGATTTGAATCCAGTGACCTTGATTTAAAATGCCAAGGAGACTATTTTAAAGTAAAGTAGATGAAGAATCAGAAATGTTACCATCATTTCGAAGCCTTGGATTTGGTGCATATCAAAGCAGAATTTTTCAGCAAGCTTAGTCTAGTCAGCCAGACGACACAGGAACAGATTATAATATATATTGATAGATCATGAAAGGAAGCAAGATGTTCTTCCTAGTCTTTAGAGCTATTTCCATTTTTATACTTGGTACAAAATTGACTACTGTTGATTTTTATTGTTTTCCAAACCATTTTAGATTTAAATAAACTATAATAACTAAAAGGCTTAAATAATACTAAAATGATAAAAGTATATTAATTGAATACAAAATACTTAAATGCCTAATATTAGTTAATAATTAATCATTTTTGTGTAAGATGGCTAAGCACCAAAAATAAGTTACTAGTTAATGATAAATGTCATTAAATCTTGTTCTGAGCTACAGGAAAGCACAGATGCTGAATTAAGTCACTAATGTTAAGTTTGAAATAAAATCTGCTATTTTGCAATAGTAACAAATTAAGAGTTGTAATGACTTCAGAACTTGAAGTTAACTACATAGATAAGATATTGGCTCCAATCTTAGGAAATGTACATCTAAGCTCCTCTAATATAACATGTTTCAGTAGGACTGGAATACGTCATTGATCAGATAATCCATTATATTGGGGTCACTATTATAAACCAAATGGTGAGATTGCTTGCCCCTTTTCTTCCTCATCAGGTAAATCCAGGGAGAGAAAGGTAGAGAGAGGTGAAGATATTTCTAAGATAATTATCCTATCATAGATTGTGTGTGTGCTGGGGAGTGTGGGTTCATGTGCATGTGTACACTAGGTTGTGTGAAGAAAATTATAGTGTGGAGTCATAGTTCATAGTATGACTGTGGAGCTGACGATGACCTGTACTTTGCTATCTCTTAGTTCTATAGCTCTTATCTGGTGCTTAACTTTGCAGAGTGCCTTGCCTTTAAAAGAGATTAAAATAGATTTTTAAGGATTTCTTAAACTTAAATCAGTAAACGAAAAGTTTTAGGACAGTGTTTTGTTCACAGTGTCATTATTTTACTGGTTACCTTTGCTGAAATTTTTTTAGCCTCTCTATGTCATGAGCTACCAAATATTACATTACTTAAAACTTCACGAATGATGTTGGTGAAGTGACCTACCTGTGATGCCATTTCTGTATATTTTTTAAGATTTATTTTTATTTATTTATGTACACAATAACTGGGGTATAGGCCAAGATGCATGGAGTGAGAGGATTCACCAGAGACAGAGTGGGGAGCAGAACAGGCAGATCTACTGAAATACACCGCTGAGGGGAGCAGCAGATGAGACAAGAGAGGTCTGCTGCACCATGGGGGTTAGCTCTCTGGCCGGGGATTGAACTCATGTCACAGTGGCTGGATAACATGATAACATTAAAACTTTAACCCCTGCGCCACCAGGGAGGCCCCATTTCTGTATTTTAAAAAGGCTACTAAGATTCTATGAGCACTAGAACAGGCATTTGAGAAGAATTAATGAATCCAGCTAATAATTCTAGCAAGGAAGTTGGCATAATATTTTCTAGGCATCTCAATATTTCTTTGTCTTTATGTGTTATTTTGCATGTACTTCAAAGCAAACCAACAACAAAACTGCTAAGTCAGGGATCCTTTCAAGAGAAATCTTTTCAAAAAGCACACAAGAGTGTTGAAAGCAGAAAGTAGAAAGGCTAAGATAGAGGAAGTACATTCATCTAATAAGAAAAAAAAATAAACAAGAAAAAGCCATACTCAACTGGTAAATCATTTTCCTTCCAATTTACTTCTTTTTACACTCAGTAAAAAAGGATATTAGAGGTTGTATTATTTATTATGTATGTACATATGTAATTAGGGTTCTTAATATGTTCCAGAATCATCAATTTTAAAATAGTTGTTCTTACTTTAGTGGGTGATATATATAAAGATGAGGTTGTCTCTATTTTGAATTCAGTAAATCCTCTCTGAATTTTTATATTTGAAATACATCTTCCCTGCAAGCTTATTCAAGTGTTTCTTGTTTCTTGAAGGTAAGAGTCAAGTCCACACACTGAAAATATGTTTATTTGTGGATGATTCCATTATATTTAGAGAAAATAGAGCAAAAACAAACAAACAAGCAAAAAAAAAAAAAAAAACCACCAAACTAAGGGTATGGGAGACTTTTGTTTTTCATAGTAACACCTGAAACTTCTCTGAAATGCCTATCCACATTTGCTCAATGAGGTAAAAGCCTGTTCAGGTGCCAAAAACAGCAAGGGAAATCACTGAGCTGGTGTGGAAACAAATCCTGTGCAGGGCAGGAAGGAGACTGCTTGTTTGGATACTCAGCAGGTTTGGGGTTTGATACACAGGTGGACCGCAGATAAAAGCTAGGCAACTTACATCAAACTAGAATTCTAGAAGAGCTGTATCCTCTGTGAAAAAGCTGGTAAGAAAAAAGAAATTTATCTGCATAAAGTAGGAGACAAGAATGTTTTTCTGCATGATGGGTTCATGGAATGCCATTTTTTCAGTAACTTTTAAAAGCAACTTGATCTGGGTTTAGGATTCAAATGCATAGAATCTGTGTTGTAGTGGCAATATCGAGAGACAATTAATACAATCTGTCTAGCGGAGAGCTAGTGAGAGCATATAAGCATGCAGCAGAAGTAGACCCAAGTCAGACTTTAGAATATTTTAAAGATCTTGATGACCCTATAATCAACAATAACATGTATAAGGAAACAATTCAATATGTCGCACAGAGAACAAACAACAGGAACAGAAACCCAAACACTTAGGATAACAAAATAAGACAATAAGCTCTGAAATAAGTATTTTAAAAGGCATAAATTAAAAACACACACACATATATAATATGTGTGTATGCAAATAAACATACATGCAACTCAAATTAAGCTGAGAAGGAAAAGAGTGGCATAGAAAACAGGAAGAAACACAGTAGAGTAAAATAAAGATTTAAAAGCAACTAGAAAGTGGCTAAGAGATGTAGATGATAAAGGAAGAAGGAAACACACATAATAAAATTTCTAAGAGGGAGAGAATTAACATAAAGAAAATGGGACTAAGTTACTATTTCAAGAAAGAATAGTTTAAAAGTTCTAATGAAAAGACACCTTTAAACTTCTCACCACAATACAAAAAAATGTACGACCGTATGTGGTGACAGATACTAACTGTCCAGTAAGGTGATCATTTTGCAATATATGCAAATATGGAATCATTAACCAGTATACCTCACACTAATAGAATGTCATAGGTTAACTATACTTCAATAAAAGGAAAGAATGACCAAGAACTTTCCAGAATTGATAAAAACACAAACCCTTTAATAGAATGGAAAAAAAACAAGTATAAATACAATTTTCAAAAATACACATCTGGTTGATCATAATGAAATCATCAATGACCAAAGACTACAGAAGATCTTGAATGCAACCAGAGAGAAAAGACAGATTGACTACTAAGAATGAAAGCTGTGGTGACAGCTGATTTCAGACTTCTCAAGATTCCACGTAGAAAACATAAGATAATTAATATTTTTAAACAGCTAAGTGGAAATGAACAGTTCAGCCATAATTCTAGGCCAGGTAAATCATCATCTGAAATGTAAATAAAATAAATATTTTTCAAGGCAAACACAAAGAGAGCCTTCTACTAGCTGTTAACTAAAGAAATAAAGGCTATACTACAAGAATATGGAAATTGAGCCCAAAGGGAGTGAGAAGAATGGTGAGCAGAGAAACTGGGAAACATATCAGAAAATCTAAATAATCATTGTTAATAGAAAGCAATAAATAGATTAATGACAATTTAGAGCCCATGAACCAGAATGGGTCTAAAATATTTTAAGCTATTGAGCATAATTAATATATTCTAAGATTCTTTTGTTACTCAAGAGACACACAGGAATATTTTGTATGAGCGCTAAAAATTACATTTTAGAAATATGCATTTGTGGAAATCCAGCATGCATGTTAAAATTGAATGTAGTTTGTAAGAAGCGGGGGCGGGGGGGCAAGTATTTTTTCCAAACCAGCTGAAGGAATTTAACAATGGAAATCAAAGGTTCCTTTCTTTAGATGTTTACTGTTGGATGGGAAAGAGATATAATTTCATCAAACAAAATAAAAGACAAAAATCTGCTTTATCCTAGAGAAACTGAATCTGTCTTGCCCATACTTGAAATCCTTTCTGCTTTATAGCCTTGGGGTGGGGCTGGGGAGTGGGGAAGTTCCAATAATACTTACAGGTTTCCTAGACTCTGAAAAAGCACAGTGCTGGACTTAGCCAGAAACACTAACAGAAACCGAATCCATTACCCAACATGTGTGCGGAGGCCTCCAACAAGTGTCTGCAAACTTGCCAACACATGTGCTTTACATTAAGGCCACCCCGCTCAGTCCCACTTATATCTACAAAGCCCACTGTCTCAAAAACAAAACAAATGTAACCAGAAAAATGTTTACACAGTTCCCATGCACACTGCTTTCTGAAAAAAGATACCCATCTTTGTTCCCTTGCTGTCAGCACATCAGTTTCTGAGTAGAAAAAACATGAAGTGAGAACAGGAGGCTGCACATAAGAAACAAAGCATCCCGGCCTAACATTCAGGCTCTGCGGGAACACGCCATCTTCACAGTGAAGGAGCACACATTCACGAGATAACAGAACAGTTGTAGAAATGATTATAGGATCCATTTGGCCATTAAAAGATTCAAGACACCCAGAAGTGTAAGTTCAACAGAAAAAGAACAGAATTTGGAAATATAATTAAACTAAGAATAGGTCAAGAGATATTGTTTAAAACAAAACACATAGAAGACACACTAACAGTACTTTCAGTTCTTGATGAAAAACACTAAAAAGGGAGAGAATGGATTCGTGGACTTTCAACAAAAGTATCTTTAACAGCAAGGAAGTTGTTCAGTCGGTAAGAAATGTACTGAGATCTAAGGCTTTGAAGCATCAGGAAATGGGACATTCAGAGTATTTCTAGGGAGAATAAATTGGAGGTACATGAGAGCTCAATTTCACCTTTTGTAAAAGCAGACGGTCTCTTTTCTTTTGTTTTAATGTATGGCCAGCCAGCACAATAGTTAAATAATCTTTTTTTTTTTTTCCACAAAGCTGGAAGCCCTGGAATGAAATGTGAGGTACTCAGCAACATTATTTTCAAATGAGTGAGTATGGGATCACACCTCCCCCATGTGTTCACTGCAAGATGCCTGACAGAGCACTTCAAAAAACACCCTGACACGTCTACACCGACTCATATTTTAAACCTTTACTGCCTGCAGTTTCAACTTACATGATGTCATGAGACTGTTATGAGAGTAATGAAAGCGTTTTAAGAAGCCAGTTATATATGAGATGGCTCTACAGAATTAGTGAGATTTCCTAGATGCCTTTATTTCAAACACTGAGAACAGAATTTGGGGATCATCTATGGCTTATACATGAGTGAGAGTGCGGAAGGTCTGGACACCAGCATTTTGTTTGGAATCCGGGGGGAATCCATACTGCCAGCCCAAGGTTTCAGGAACCCTGGTGTCATTAACACAGAGGTTTCAGGAGCCCCCTACATTGTCAAATTTTTTGTTTGCACTACAAAATTCTTGCAACTTGTACTTTCAAGCTGTCTTTGCAGAATATCAGGACCCCGTGGTCACCAGAATCAAGCAGTATCAGATCGGATTAAAAAGCAAGCACAGGGAGAAAGCACCTGACTGCCCCTTATCATATTAAAATGCCCACCTCTGGATGGGTTTAGCTGTCATGTTTCACACATATAGTATATGATGGAGCATGATCACTAAATGTGCAGATGCCAAGAGAGAACACCCAGAACACACCAAAGGGAGGAACCACACTGTTGCAGCCACAAACACTGCCTTGCCCTCCCTGAATGCAATTCAAAGTTATCTGTTCCTCTGGAAAGACTCTGGGGGGGTCTTTTATTTCCAGAGAGGTCTCCCTTGAGTTTCATGTCTTGTGCTTTTGCCTTCAAATAAACCTTGAGCCCCTCACTGTGTGATCCGTGTCTCCAGTCCTCATTTCATCACTGACTGGTGTTCTCAAGAGCCCAAAAGGCTGGTCTGGGGTTTGGCAAGATAGGCCTTCACCCATAACCCCTGGCCCATGACAGGTGAACCAGTGGGCACTGGCAGCCCACTCAGGTTAATTCACTGCTGTTGGCAGAGGCCTGGGGGAAGGGCTAGAAACACCTCCATCCTCTCGAGGGGCACTGAGACCAGTCCAGTAGCATGAGCGGTGTTTAGCAAACTCAGCACAAAGCTCATTTCAGTCACTTTAAAGTTACACGGTTTGGGCGCCATCCCTGTATGTGCCTCTTGCCAGTTTAATCTCCAAAGTGAGGGAAATGATAAATGTATGCCCTGCACACCTTACAGAGTAAAAATAAGTGAAAATTAAAGTATGGATCATCCTGAAATTGGGCTGACCATTAAGGGGTATATTAATCACCCACGCAGAGTACAGGAAAGCTCATTTCTTCTACAATGCAGCTCTTCTACTACACAGGAATCCAACATCATGATGCTATTTCCATTTCAATGTTTTCTTTTAAAGACATAAACTTTAAGTAAAGTACAGAAAAAACTTACTTCCAAAGCTAGATACTCCGTTTATCCTACTGAAGAGGAATTACATGAGTACAGAACTATAAATAACATTTTCTATTTGTCGATTTCTTTTTACAGTAGATGTAAAACATGACTTTTATTCTACAAATTATAGAGAGGACAGTTATGCAAAAATTGTAATGGATTATAAACTTTTGAGCTTGATCATTATTAATAAACTATAATGCAAGAAGCTAAATCTCTGGGCTGTGTTGTATCTTATAGTTTGTCTTCTTGAAGGAAAAAAAAAAGCTTTATTGAGGTAGTCGGTGGATGATAAAATCTCATTCATTTAAGTGTATGATTCCTTTTTGGTAAATGAGTTTTTGGAAATTTAAAGAATTGTGCAACTATCACCAGAATCTGGCCTGAGGAGACTTCTATCACCCCATGAAGATCTCTCATGCTCATTTTTGTGAACCCCATTATAGCACAAAGTACCAGCTCACCAGCCACCTACTTCCTGACACTACAGATCTGGCTTTTATGGACATCCCATATAAATGGAATCGTACACCATGCGCTCTGTCATTTCTGGCTTCCTTATTTAGCACACTCTCTGTGAGGTCCACTCTTGTAGCAGAATCAGTTTGTGACCATCCAATTGCCTGGCTTGAGCCCAGAAAGCCCAGCTCTGTACCACCAAAGCAGCATTTTCTGAATGAGTGGCTCCATGTGGGAGGACAGCAGAGTAAACACTCAGAGAGGACTGTCTTCTTGAATGGCAAGTGAAGGCAGATTACACAGGAAAGAAAAGAAAGTGAGAACATACAGGAAAAGGGAGAAATTCTTAGGCCTATGGAGAGGGTGCCAGGAAGTCTGGGTGAGTCAGTCACGGGACTATTGATATTTGTGGAAGTTCTCTCTTTTGTATTATCAGTTAAACAACTCTTAGGTGTTGGTGAGGCACTGTTGCTAGCAACAAACTCAGAAGGGAAAGAAATGCCTCATTAACCATTAGAAAACCCATCATCTTGGGCCCGAGGGATGTAGTATAGAGCCTTCTAAGGCAGGGGTCATATTTCCAGTTCAAGTTCAACCATAATTGGTTACTTTTCATTGCTGACTAATATTCTATTGCATGCCATTTTATGTTAAGTTTATCCAGTCATTTGGAATTTTTTTTTTTTGCAATTACAAATAATGTTGCCATGGACATTATAATCCAGTTTCATGGGTATGTACTGGGTTATACCTATAATATATGTACTTATGCATATATATGTGCATATAATATATGTACATATGCATAGCATATATAGATCTACAGTCCTTACTCAGTCTGGGGAAAATTGGTAGTGAGATAAGCAAACCATACATTTTGACCTTCTATGAGCTTTATTATTGTTCTAAAGTGTGCCAGTACAGAGAAAAGGAATTATAGTGCAGCTAAGAGCAAATATTCTGGAGTCAGGTTCTTTGGGTTTATAATCCAGTCTAACATAAATTAATTCTAAGTGAGGCAATCGTTCACTACCTTGGTTTCCTTCACAGTGTCACACAGCTAGTAAGTGCAGAGCTGAGCTTCAAACCAGTACCAAGGTTTACTTTGCCTCACTGTCTTTTGCTACCTCTTTTCCTAGAAGACAGAAACATCTGACTAGAGTAAGAATCAGTCCCAGAAAAAGCATGATCAGTTTGTTCTGCCCACAGACCGATTGTCTTTAATCATACTATTCTACTGAATTTAAGCCACAGGAAATGGCTTACTTCTATCGGAGATGTGTGAAACGAGGAAGGTCTACATTATATCCTACTTTCAGATTCCTCTTATAGTCCCTTATTCACTGTATCTAAATGTAATACTGGAAAATTCAAGCTTTCCAGCCACACAGAAAAGATTCTTCAGAATCTTCAGAAGCTGGAAAAAAAATCCCTAAACTGACCAGAAGACCAGTCTCATCATTGTTCCACTAACTGCAAACTGAAACAATATATATTTTGTACAAAATCATTTCCAATTTGGAATGCATTTTAACATTTTAACATTTTTAAACATTTTAATAACACAAACATTAGACACATACTTGTAAAAAATCTAAAGCCTACAGATAAATGGAATACAGCTCTACTTTAATTTTTAAAGGTTCTGAAAGTTTCTGACATAAAATCTGATTAAATTTGTTGAATGCAGCATTCTTAAAATACTAAGACAGTAGA
The DNA here is from genome assembly GCA_004024925.1 of Scalopus aquaticus. Lineage (NCBI taxonomy): Eukaryota > Metazoa > Chordata > Mammalia > Eulipotyphla > Talpidae > Scalopus > Scalopus aquaticus. Next base: position 55,141 of record PVIJ01006316.1, on the reverse strand, counting down.
GTCAACTTTTCCCCATGTAATACCTTTTTATCTATATTGGAAAACACATCCAACCAATTCACAACAAATTAACACAATGATTTCTTATACTTCTGATGAACTCTTATTCTAACATGGTCATTGAGGTCTGAGTTGGAAAGATGAGTTCATAATATATGATAGCATGCGTGAGTATGAAAATGATAACCAAGTAAATTCACTCACATTACTAGGGCTTTATTATGCTTCAGATAGTAAGTTTTCTATCACACAACCCAAGACAGGTATTCTTTATTAATCTCAGTTTACAGAATAAGAATTGAGGGGTGTGCCCAGGGCACACATCACATTCTATAAGAGGGGAAATGGGGCTTCAATGGCAGGCAGTGTAAACCCAGATTTCATATACCAATGATTACACTGAACCCCTTCCCTCTATGTTCATGGCAACCTTATTGCTCATGTGGAATTCCACATTACTAGGACCTAAAACTACCAAGCAAAACTTAGCAATGGTAGATATGATGTACTTGCCATCATTTATCTATGTTATCCCACAATACTTCTGCCATTATACAATCTTTCCAGTTTTGTGTCTCTTCTCTTACTAAGGTGTTTGACAGATTTTTTTTCTTTTTCTCTATCCTCCAGTAACTGCAGTGACAGCAGATTTTCAAATGGTGCTATATACTGTAAACAGTTGAAAATAATAAAATGTATCTGCAGTCAAAACACCATTTCACATTACCTTTCATTTTGCTATGGATGGATTATTCATACATTAATCCCTAATTCCAGGATATAAATTGTGTTGTGCTTGTAAGTGAACAGTACCCATTTTTATTGTTTTTTCCCCTACTGCATCCCTCTCAAATTGCTAACATTAGGTTTCTGCAAATCAAATTCTATTTTGACATATAGCCTTTTAAAGAGCAAAATGAAAATCATGCAGCAAGCACTAGATTTAAGGGCTGCAAAATGTTCCTAAAAACTGGAACGTCGACTTCTCTAAAAAATGCACTTTTCATGCCTTGTTCTCAGAAGACAGTATCAAAGTAATAAGTGAGACATTTCTCCAGCTCTCTGTAGCATTTTTATCTGCTGGAAACTGCTTTAAAGCATCTGAAGATGGAAAGAGAAGAACCAATGCTGCTGTTAGTGAGAATCTCTTCCCCTCACTCCATACATACTTATCATGCCATTTCTTTTCTAGATGTTCATGACTTAGTAATAAAGAAGGCAGAGGCTGATGAGGAGGTCCCTGTCCTTGAGGAACTCACATCTGACATGGAGCAGACCGTCAACAAATAAGAGGTAAAGCCCACATAAACATGACAGCATGGAGTGGTCCCGTCCAGAAGAAAATACAGTCAGTGCTGTGGGGCAGTAGGGCGCCAAGAGGCTGAGCGTGTGTGGGGGGGTGACAGGCACACACATGGGTAGCTGCGCTCAGGGCAAAAGCACCTCCGGAAAACATGCCATATTAATGAGACTCAGGCAGAAAAGGAGTCAGCTATGTGCAAACTGACTACAAAGGGCCGGAAGTGTCCATGAGTTTGGAAAGCGCAAGAGACCCCAGAAGAGCGGGTACAGTAGTGTGCCAGGCTGGGGTGTCCGAAACTGATAGGATGTGAGGTCTGAGGTGAGAAGAATCCAAGGTGGACTCATCACAAGGTAGACAGCCAAGGCAAGGAGAATGAAGAAGCTCTAGAGGCAGAGGGGAGCCAGGGAAGTGGAATGACACTGATGCTTGTATATTTCAAAATTTCTACTAATGCCACTCTGCAGAAAATGGATTATAGGAGGGCAAAACAGGAGACAGAGTGTGGACAGGCTTCATGGAAGGGCATTCTAATGAAAAGATGAGGGGAGCTAAGATGGGCATAGTGGAGACGGCATGAGGAAGGACTCACGATAAATTTTGGAGGCAAATTTGACCCAAGTTTCTAAAGGATCAGACATAAAGACAGAGTGAAGAGGAAGAGGCAAGAATGATACCAAGAGTTTTGAGCCAGGTAACTGGTTAGATATGAAGTGACCTACTCACATAGAGGAAACTAGGTGAGAAAGGTCTGGGTATTGATTCTGAAGTCCTGCTTTGGATGTGTTAATTTTACATGCTTATTAAAAATTCAGTGGCAATGATGACTTAGGGGAAAGGTCAGAGCTGGAGAGAAAAATCCGGGAGTGGCTCACATATACTTGGTGTTTATAGTTCTGGGGTTAGATGACATCAGCCCAGACATCTGTAGGTGGGGTTGGGGGTTAGGGAGGATTGAGAGAGGAAGGACCACAGGATAGCTAGAAGGAATATTTGGGCCCTGCAACATTCAGAGGTTGAGGAAACAAAAAGAACTCAGAAGAAAACACCAAGGAGGGCTAACCAGTAAGTGAGAGGCGAAACGTAAATTTACCAGTCCCATACACAGAAACATGACCAAACTTTCTAACAACCATCATCAAAAAGCACTGCTCTCAGGCCTCCCTTGCAGTGCAGAGGTTAAGTCTCAGTGTCACCAAGCTACCTCCAGCCACTGCAGCATGAGTTTGATCGCTCAATCTGCCTGTTCTGCTCCCCACTCTGTTTCTGGTGAATCCTCTCACCCCCCCCACACCTCTGGCCTGCACCCCAGTTCTTGTATGAACAAATAAATTTTTTTTTTTAAAAGTACTGCTCTCTTGCATTTTTCACACACAGTTATTACAGCTACTGGATGGACTTGCACTGTGATACTACTCGTTTGCTGATTAAGGCTAGATACAAACAACACTTCTCTGCAAACATTTCTACAGTGCTTTGACTTGACAATAAAATCAAGCAATCCGATAGCACACTTCGCTGCAGGTTATCAATCACTATACACATCTGTGCAGAATTGCAGCCTAAGTGTGAAGCTGATCTTCCTTTCTCACTATTGCAACTGCTGGCCTTGCTGTCACTGTAATTCTTCGCTGTTACAACGTTCAAGGTCATTCTTTGTGATGAATACACTTCAGGCAATTTTCCTTCGCTGCTTTATTGTGAAATGCACAAAATCCTGCAAAAGTTCTGACAGATGTTTCACATATTTGTTTTTCCCACCCCAAGACAGCATACTTTGCCAGGAGTTACCAATTCATCATGCATTTCTATTCAGACAACTATTAAACAGTATTTGTTGCAGTCTTTGAATCACATTAATTTTAGCTCCTCTCTGATGTCACTATTCATCCTTATTTCATAAACTTATTGTTACTTTGTAATCTCTCTCTGAATTACCTCCAACTCACTTGTCTTACCTTGTTTACTTTTGTAAAACTCTTCTACTAGATTCTGAAAATATCACCGGCAAAACTGTGTCTTATTAATCCTCATATTTCTTATTTCTAGTGTGGTGTCCAGCACAGTGTGCATGTTCAACAATCAACTAATTTTTTTCAAACAGTTCTTTTTTAGCTTGACAAAAAACAATAAGGATATCAGAGGCTTACTTTACTATATTTTAAATTAGACTCTTAAAAAGAAACATTGCTACTGCTGAGATTCATCAGGCTCTCAAATTTTCCTACCTCTCCTTTATTTGGATATACAGTTTTCACTAGCATGCTAGCATAATAAATCATTAGAGTGAAGACTGTTATTTAATTTACCTATTATTTTGCTGTTGTCATCCTCAGGAAGAAGCAACGTCCTTAAACTAAATACCAACATTAAAGGCTGGATTTGATTTTCTCTTTTGCTCAAGTGTCAAACACTTCTTATATTTTAACAAAATTGGTACTTCTTATAATAACCATGGAAATACACTGCAAACTGTATGCTACTTTTACTAGTCAACTCAAAATACGCTTTAACAGTGAATTTGCCAACATTAGTGAAAACAGCTGAAAATTAAATCTTAGACATATATATGTTTTCTAGAAAAACTATGAGTTTGAGAAGTTCTAGTACTGTCTCTTATATACCCCAACTGTTTACAGAGTGTAAACTACTTCACTGCAGGAAAAAGACATTGACTGGTCATAGACTATAAATACTCTATTCCAGTGAAAAACACTGAGCCCACAGTGCTCGCCTTTCCTGGCCCTGAATTCTCTGGTCCATTAAGTTAGGTAAAGGCCTGAGGAATTCGGATAGTATACGTGACTCCCCAAGAATCAGCCACCAAGTCAGTGTTTGAACTAGAATGTGAATTTGATAAATCTTAATTTCTGGTTTTAGGTAGCTTCAGCATATAATTTGATCTTGGACATGTAATAGAGCTTCATGGTGAATTCACATTGTTTACTAAAAAGGAAAGAACTGAAAAAGCAATTCTAAGCACTTCATATGGAACGTGTAGATGAATGTAGATAGGATAGATTTTTTAAAACATTTTCCTGCTTATCCTGATTTTGTCAACAACGTATCATTACTTTCCTTTTGGTATATTTTTTCCATTTGTATAATTCTAAATAAAACTTTTTCATACTTGTGTCTAAAGTAGAATTTTATTGAGAAGGTAAGTTAAATTCCAAATAATAGTTACTCTTGTTTTCAAATTAGAACATAGTAAAAGGAAGACTTAATTCATGGAACATTTCTTAACTATTAAAGAACAGTATCACAACAGCCCCAGAACTGAAAATATTTCACTAACTGCATTATTGAATTCACTGTACACTACAGGTTCTCAACTACAGAATCAATATCACTCAGAAGAATTCATTTCAAACAGACTATTTCCAAATGCCTAACAAAAGGATGTAAGTGATTAAAGTGATTAAGTGTAAGTGATTAAATCATTCACTTAAATGAATGATTATAAATATGTCAATATATCACCACTATTTGATATTATCCATACATCTTTTAATTTCAGTTTCTGATACAATAAATCTACTCTTCAAATTCAATAGTTGACTAATCATGGCATCTTTTAGATTTTTATCTAAATGCAGGAAAAATTAATATCCATATTTGACCCAAACAATAAGCAATGAACCTACATTCTTTTATATATAAAAAAATACCAGGACCAATGAGACATTTATGGGCAGACTTTAAAGGTGGGAAAATAAGAGAACAAAAACAAACAAATAAACAAAAACACCCAAAATGCTGTCGACCTTGACTGTGCATGTTTTTCAGTTCATTAAAAATTCACAGCTTTTAAAGAAAATGATTCTTCTTATGGTCACATATGCTGTACCAAGACAAGCCCTAAATTATAAACAAGTATACCACAAACAAACTCTTAAGTAAAAAATGAGCATTAACTCAGTATTTGGTAATAAATAATCATAACTTTTATATAATTTTTGTTACCTTTAATGACTTTCTAATGTCTATGTATAAAGAGAAATCATCAAACTCAAAACCAATTTTGTTCAATGAAAGTATAGCTATTTTAACATAAATTTATTAACAGTGGTACCTTAGAAGTGCTGCAACTTCAAAAACACCATAAATATACCATAAAATGTTTTTGGAGCCCTCTAAACAAAGAAATCAGTGATGAATTTCTATGCCATTACCATACAGATTTTCCTCTGTGGAATTTAAACTAAAACACAGCGTGAAAATATATGACAACTGATAATGGAGATAACGAGTGTAGTGTTTGTTAATCATGTTACTGATGGTCATTATTAAACAATTTTCATATTCAGAGGCTCATTGTTAATGGCCACTTTTGAGTATATTTCAAATAACAAATGATACACCTGGACTTGCATGTTACTCAGAAACGCTGCTGTGTGTTGTCTCAATTCCTGCAAAAGGCAAGGTGGGGCTGACCTGCGTGGGCATTTCCTGGTGTCCTGGTGTCACTGTTTCCCTGTTTCATCATGTGGGGAGGTGGGAGTAGGTTATGGAGCTTCTGTTAAAAAAATTAGAGAACTTCTAAAAGCAGTGTATTTATTTTAGACTTTCCAAAACACTGAACAGGTACAGGAGATTATGAAGCGTGGGTTGAGGACATTTGTCAGTATGAAGATATAGGCAAGAGAGATGGGAAGGGTCGTGTGTGAAAGGCAGGAGTGAACACAGGACACACGCACATGGTGGAAATGTCAATGAAGGACTATATGATGGAAACAAAAACAGAAGTATATGGTATAGATGCATCAAGTAAGTCTTCGGAGTGTTCACCGAGCACCTAATCTTTCTGAGAACAGAATGCTGCAGAGCAAGTCACTGGAAACTTGCCTGAGATGAACATTTATTCACTAACCAATGCTGCCCGCTGAGTCTTTAACATGCCAAGCGAGGACCAACTCTAGCACAGTGATCAGGAAGAAAGGGAGCAACCAGCCATGTCACAGAAGCTGATCTAAACACCCCCTAATGTGGTGGTGTAGAATAGAAATGAGAGCACTAGCCTCAAATATTTGAAGGGATTATGTCAGGAAACCTTGAGTTGATGTGTGAGGTACTCATGGGTTGTACATATCCTAGTCATGTGAACCGAAGACTAGGCTAGATCTGAGCAGCAGGGAAGGTTAAAGAAGAGGCTCCGTGATCTCCTGCCAGCGACGCTTTGAGAGGACAGAATGCACAGCCCACAAAGGCTAAGTACAGAGTCCAAAATCCATGAGTTCACATCCAGTCCTAAGATGCTACATCGTTGCTCTCCAAGTCTGCAGTCCCTCATTCTTGTCTTAAGGCTTTGGTAACATGCTCCCCAAATCCTGCAAGTGCTGTACTTGAGATTTGCTCAAACTAGGTTAATACAAGGAAAACAGCTTATGCTATTCGGTTTGCAGAATCACTCACTCCTTCTTTCACAAATTTATCATGTACTATGCTTAGTTAGTACGAAGAATGGAGGAATGAATGAGAAGCCCCCTCCCTCAAAAGAAACAGGCTGAGGCAGAAATTTGAGAAAAGGCATAATTTTCTCAGCTTCTTGCTGTTTCCCATACTACTCCTGATTTCATCATCATCGATACCCCAACTTAGAAGAAGAAAAACAAAATTATATCTTTTAATAAACTCATGGCATTTAACTTGATTATTCATCCAACTCATGAAATACTCACTGAGCACCCATTATTTATCAAGAGTTCTTTTAGTTGTTGGAATAATACACCCAGTATCTGCTCACACTGTTATTACATACACATGGATTGTAGGAAACATTTCTAATAACGAGGAATTATATAGCTGGAATGCAAAACACTAACTTAAAAAATAATCTAATGAATATTATTATATGTGCACTATTTGTTATTCAACATTAAATGATTTTATGGCTCAAAGGGTTAACAAAGGTAACTGTCAAAAATAAGAACAGCAATCAAATTTTCCAAACACATTTCACACTGTATTTATAATAACAACCCCTAAAGTATTGATGAAATCAGAGATTCATACAGTTATGCTGGAGTAAAAGTAAAGAAAGAAATGGGGGCCTCCCTGGTGGCGCAGCGGTTAAGCGCTGCGCTGTGGAGCTGTCGATGCGAGTTCGACGCCCAGCCGGGGAGAAACCTACATGGCGCAGCAGACCTCTCCTGCCTCAGCCGCTGCTTCCCTCAGCAGTGTATTTCTGATCTGCCTGTTCTCTGGTGAACCCTCTCGCCGCCCCACACCTCTGGCCTGTACCCCAGCTTGTATGCATAAATAAATAAATATTAAAAAAAAAAGAAATGGTAAAAAATTATTCTCTTTATAGTAGTAATTCTGATGGAAATAATGTACCTCTGTTCTCCCCTGTCCCCCAAAATCTTTACCACAGAAAGTCATTAAGCAAAGAGGAGTTTAAGGGGGAAATATAAAATTTTCTTTTGAACACTGCTGTTTCATTCTTAACGATGGAAGCTAAGAGCAGAAACATTTAGGATGGAAAGTCTCACAAGAACAAACAGCAGAGATGGGAGTAGGGATGAATAATGAATCTTAAACTAAATATGGCTATGGAAATTCCCAGGGATTGGAGGTAGATTCAGAAATGATTATCAGCCATAGATGGGGGTAAAGGATTACTAACCACAGAAGACCAACCCAATCTGAACCGAGGTTAAAAAATCAACAATAATTTCATGAAAGAACAATATAAAGGAACATACTTTGCCCTGGCAAAACATAGGCTCTCTCTGTCTGTGCAGGTGTCTCTCTTTCTTTCCTCAAAAAACTTGCTGCTGAATGGGGATGCCTGCTGAATTCTTTTTCAGAGAGAACCAAAAAACCAACACACTGAACCCCATTATCTGAACACCAACATCGATACCAACGTCAATGTTGAGGGCAGTGGTGGTAGAAATGTGACATCCAAGGTCAGACTTCCTAAATTCTGTGACCTCAGGCAAGGGACTTACTTCCCAGGAGCCTCTCTTTTCTTATCTCTGAAAGGGAGGGAGAAAAAATATGTCTAGCCTTTTAGGGTTAACTGGCAATTAAATAGCTTAATACATGGAAAGGATTTAATACTTTTTAAAGCAATGATAAATGTTTGCTATTATTTCTGTTCTTAAATAGGAAGAGCACTGCAATAACAAAGCAGGTCAGAATCTTTAGTGACAGAACAGGATGAAGGAAGAATTCTGAACCCAGCACTTAAGTTTCTCATTAATCAGCACTGAATAAGCCCCCCCCACCCCAACTGGTGGCACAGCAGTTAAGTGCTGCACTGTGGAGCTGGTAGCAGCCGCTACGTGAGTTCAAAACTCGGCTGGGAAGATTCCCACATGGCACTGCAGACCTCTCCTGCCTCACCCGCTGCTCCCCTCAGCAATGTATTTCAGTTGATCTGCCTATTCTGCTCCCCACTCTGTCTCTGGTGAACCCTTTCGCCACCCTACGCCTCTGGCCTGTACCCCAGCTTGTATGTACAAATAAATAAATCTTTTTTAAAAAATCAGCATTGAATGATCTCCAGTTCTTCCGCCACCAGTCAAACTGCAGTGGTTGGTGCCCATGCATTCCTCCTCAAGCAAAAGCACAACTGCCAGATTGTAAGGGTGCTGCCAGAATCCCCCAGCCAAATAATTGCCACCACTTTTTTTTCCACTTCTCCATTTTGACAGTATAGATTCTGTTCTGCTATTTGGCAGAGACTGTCTGGCTTCAGACAGTGGAAAAAACTATTACCAAACCATTCCAGCCATAACTTGTGATCTTATTCAGCAAAAGAACTTTTCTGCCAAGAACAAGTTGAACAATTCCTTCCCTCATTCGCCTTGTGTATTTTCAGACACAATCTCACATTAGGCTAACACCAAAATGGAAAAGGTTTGCAAATGACCTAGTGAAATGTTTGTAGCAAATCATTAAAGCGTGTTTCAATTGTCCAGAGTATCATTATCTATTCAAGAAAATAAATGTCTAAAATTTATGCTGGGAAATAACAGAAGATGATCTGAATTTATTAGTGAGGAGAGTAGCAAACCTGAATTCTTGACAAATGTGCATTTACATTTTTGCCTTTGCAGAATTAATCAATACCACAAACTACTTTGATAATTCAATGCTGAGTATTTGCTTATTATACAACAGATGCAAAAAAGTCCACAGTATAAGAACAGAATGCTGAATAGGTTTTCCAGGAACTTCGATAGGTTTTACATTGAACTTGCCACATCATCTCATCTCTTGTATGAGTAATGACATACATTTGTAAAATGTGTCACAAGCACAGGGTCACTGTCTGTACAGAAGAGAAAAATGTCTCTGTGGTAGGTCATTAGACTTATCCAGGAATCAAACATACACCCACAACCCAGAAAGTACAAAAACCTGTCAGTTGAATACATGTGTAGAGCACTTTGCTAAGGAAAATCACATTCAAATTCTAATCATGTTCAGCTGGCTTCAATGAAAGTGATAACCTCTTACTCATCTTTATAACACCAGCACTTGAGAATCAAGATTTATTTATTGGCTAAACACAATTAATGCTCAGCTCTTAGGCTAAGAGAAGAGAGCTACTGGACTCTCAGTCTAGATTTCCTAAATTAATCATGTGTCTGGATATAAAGAATTACAATGCAGGGTTCAGTCTCATTTTTAAAGGACATCACCTAAATAATGTATTTCTGCTGTAAAGAAAAATATTTATCAAGTGTCAGTGTATCATTAAGGTTCTGGCATTTTAAAAGAACCCTAGAAAAACCTAATATAGGGTCTCCCCAGTGGCACAAGGGGTTATGTCTTAGAATTATGAAGCTTCAGCAGCCACTGTGGCATGAGTTCAAGCCCTGGCCAGGGAGCTTCCCACATGGCGCAGCAGACCTCTCCTGTCTAGCTCGCTGCTCCCCTCAGCAGTGTATTTTGGTCGATCTGCCTGTTCTGCTCCCCACTCTGTCTCTGGTGAAACCTCTCGCCGCCCCATGCCTCTGGCCTGTACCCAGCTTTTATGCATAAATAAATAAATCTTTAAAAAAAAAAGAATATTCCTAGTTATGGAACAAGAGAAAATATTTTAAAATACATGAACTTCCTAAGATGAATAGTCAGCTCTCTTTGGCCTAATAGAAACATTCTTACAATGAATTGATTAAATGAATTTATTTGCATATTAAACCATGAATTAATACTCCTGCCATTTTTTTCTAACCAGTGAATGTTTGCAGAATTTGGACTGTTAAGTAGCACACAGTCTTTCCCTTGAAAACATGTCTGCATTTTTGTTTTTGTTTTATTTTTGCAATGGTTGGATAGTTTTACCTCAACTATTTTTTCCTTCTGCCCCTATTTTAAATACGCAGGCAATTATCATAAATTATCATAAATTCAGAATGTCAGGGCTGATTTTAATATTCTTTCATAGGAAGAACTGAGAGGTAGAAGGAAAGCTGGAAAGGAGGGCCAGGACCTAGTTTAAGACATCTGCTTTGCATAGTGACAACAATATTTTTACTTAAGCCATTCGTTCATTTAGAAGGTATAAAGGTCAGGGAATAATGGAGATTCTGCGGGTATGATTAAATCTTACAAAACTCGGGGCTTCCCTGGTGTGCAGGGGGTTATGTCTCAGAATTATGAAGCTATTGGCAGCCACTGCAGCACAAGTTCCATCCCCACCCAGAGAGCTTCCCATATGGTGCAGTAGACCTCTCCTGCCTTGCCCGCTGCTCCCCTCAGCAGAGTGTTTCCGTTGATCTGCCTGTTCTGCTCCTCACTCTGTCTCTGGTGAATCCTCTCACCACCACCCCCCCCCGCCCCCACCTCTGGCCTACACCCCAGCTCTTGCATGCATAAATAAACAAATCTTTAAAAAAACTTCTTGAACTCATAAAACCAGAAACCTTGGCCTTTATTTCTTAACAATTAAGGTTCAAACCGATACAACAAGACATATTTGGGAAACATAAGGTCTTCAACCAAAAGATGACCCCACCTCCTACTTTAATGTGACCTTAAGATTTCAGAGGCTGTGCACACTCACTGAAAGATTCCCCCTGCCTTCCAGATGGAGCTCCACTCACTATAACAGCTAAGAGATCTATGACCCTCTTGAAGAAAGCAATGATTCAAAGTCATTAAAATCTAGGTCTTCAAGTGTAGGGTTGGCTACTGTTATTTTATTTCTTATCTACATGAAGAAGGGGATTAGGGAAAGATGGCAATAGCTCAGGATGTATTCAGTTGAAAAGATTTCCCTTGTTTTCATTTCCCTTCTGGGGAACTGAATTCCCCAGAATATCTCTCTCTCTCTCTCTCTCTCTCTCTCTCTCTCTCTCTCTCTCTCTCTCTCTCTCTCTCTCTCTCTCTCTCTCTCTCCCTCCCTCCCTCTCTCTTTCACACACACACACACACCTCCAGGAAAGCAAGAAAAATGGAAAGGAACAAAACAATCACACATCCAAAAATCCCTACTGGTATTATTTTAGGAGCTAGTGCAACTCATCATTACCATGCCTTGGGAAGTGGGGACACACAAGTAAGAAATGGCTCTTTGTTGCAGCTGAGTGTGAAAGGGGCTCTGGAACCAACTCTAAGTGTGACACGGTACAGCGTTGAGGAAGCAGAGCCTGAGGTCCGTGATACAGCATCCACGACCAGCAGGGCTGACAGACCTTCGTATGTCCCAAACTAACATTCCTTTCTAAATAAATATCTCAAAGAAATGAAATACTCATGCCCATTTTTGAAAAAAATAAGAAAAGTTTGTTCTACTTCCTTCTTTCAGTGCTGACCAATATACATAATTACCATATTTCATATTATGTCACTGCATGGGGATATAGTGAGCTGAAGTAAGACACTAAGGGAGCCTTGTTGTTGGGGTCCTGAGCGATATGGGGATCTCAAAGGCTTATTTCTGTCAAGAAGGCATTTCAATTTCAAAGTAGGGCATGGGAACAAACACGCTGTTTGTTTATTGAGTTACTTATTTTAAAGATTTATTTTATTTTTGCATACAAGCCAGGGCACAGGCCAGAGGTGTGGGGCAGTGAGAGGGTTCACCAGAGACAGAGTGGGGAGCAGAACAGGCAGACAGATGGAGACACACTGCTGAGGGGAGCAGTGGGCGAGGCAGGAGAGGTCTGCTGCTCCATGTGGGAAGCTCCCTGGCCGGGTATGAAACTCATGCTGTAGTGGGCATGGATAGCTTCACAGTGCTGAGACTCAACCCACTGCGCCATCAGGGAGGCCCCCAAACATGCTATTTAATAACCACAGAAAGTCGCAGAGATGATATGCACAGGCTGTCAGGGTGACGGAGCCTGCCCAGGGCAGGTGTGAGGTGGGCTTGCAGGCTTGCATCCTGGGGAAGTCATCGCCTTACCAAGAAGTCAGTGGACTCTAGCAAGAAAATACTGGGTTTGATCTATAACACTAGTCAACAAATTTTTACGAAAGCCATGTTACGAAATAAAATTAGTCATTTCCTATCAATTTGTATGTGCTCAACACGAATAGGACAGTCAAATTCTAATTTTGGCTCTAGTTTTTTTGTAATCTGCAATATTGATGTTTACATCACGAAAGGCATGCCAATAGTAATAGGCCAATGGTTAATACCTGTAAAAAATCAAATCATAGACTACATCTTAGATTTCTTTGCTTGTCTCTTGTACAGCTGTTCAGGAGCATCTCTGGGGAGTGTCCAGCAGTAGTCAGCCAGCATTGTAGGGGACCATTTTCCCTGGTATCTTTGTTCCATTGATGTGATATCTTGATGAAAATATTCGCCATGTTCATCACTAACCATACCACAGTTTTCAGGGAAGAAATCCAGGTGGGAATGAAGGAAGTGGATCTTTAGAGACATAGTGCAGCCAAGTTTCTGATACTGCATCAGCGTGTCTTCTACTAGTTCCTTGTAGTTTTCTGCCCTAACATTCCCAAGAAAGTTTGTAGACACTAGGCGAAAAGCATTTCATGCTTGTTTCACATCACCCTCAAGTTGTTGAACTGGTTATCTATGAAGAGCTCTCAAATCCGAGGACCCACAAAAACTCCCTCTTTAATCTTTTCTTCGCTGAGTTGAGGAAATTTTTCATGCAGGTATCGAAACGCTGGCGAGGTCCGGTCCATGGCTTTCATGTAATTCTTCGTCTTGATCCTAGCAATTCTGCCTTGTTCTTGGATAAGTCCAAAGCACGAACCAGGTCATTTAGTTCTTCCTGTGTTAGTCTGTGTGGGGTTGATGATGTACCACAGTGAAAATCTGGATCACTGCATGCTGCTGGAACAGGAGCAGAACAGGTCAGCTCACCCTTGTTCTCATCAAATGAATCAAGAAAATTCTTCTGGAGGTTCTGGAATAGGAAGTCCTTCACCATGTGGAACTGGTCTCAATGCAGGCGGAATGTTTGGGTAGACTCTTCTCGACTTCTTTTGCTTCATTCTTCCATCAGAAAGAGGAGGAACCAAGCAGAAGTCATAGTCTTTGATGTGGTTGCTTGGCTCTCTCCACACCATGGGGACTGCAAATGGCATTGATGGTCTTTTGCCATTTTACCATGGTGAAAGCTGTGTTGTACATGGAGCACAGCATATATGCGGGGCCCAAGGCTTGTCTTGGTCACCAACCTTGCATCCAAAGTCAAGATGAGGGGCCTCCCTGGTGGCGCAGCGGTTAAGCGCTGGGCTGTGGAGCTGTCGGCAGCAGCGATGCAAGTTCGACGCCCAGCCGGGGGAGAATTCCACATGGTGCAGCAGACCTCTCCTGCCTCGCCTGCTGCTCCCCTCAGCAGTGTATTTCTGATCTGCCTATTCTGCTCCCCACTCTGTCTCTGGTGAAGCCTCTCACCACTCCACACCTCTGGCCTGTACCCCAGCTGTATGTATAAATAAAGAAATCTTTAAAAAAAAATAAAAAATAAAGTCAAGATGATAAGCCTTCTTCACTTGAGAAGTGATACTTTTCCTATGGTTGGCAAATGTCACTTCCCCACAAATAGAGCGTAATTGTCCATGCTATTAAGGCACTTTCGAGGTATTACTGTTCTGCATTGTGCCTAAATGGATAAAATAACAACAGTTCTATGGAACAGTAGCTTAAACTGTCTCACATATTTTCAGTGCTCAATCTTTCCAACAGGGCTTTCTATAGTGCACTGATGACGTCAGCTTACTTCAGCAGCCGCCTGGCAGTAGTATTGCATTGCATCAGAAAATGATGCAATCAACTCTGAATGATGTGTGCATGATGGCATTATGCAATGTGATCCAATATTACATCATTCTAAGTTGATTTAAGATGTTGTTGCAGTCCTACTGGATAAATTTACATGGTGAAACATATAAAATTAATTATATGAAACATCTTCAAAATGAGAGCTAATAAAAATTTTTCAGGGTTATATTCATGTTCAGCACACCAAGGTACTACAAATTAGGGCTTTTTTAAGCCAGTAAGTATCTCAATGTTGACCAGTGTAACCGATACCTTATCTCTGTGGGAACTTGGAGCATCCCTATTTCCTTTATCATTGAGTGGAAATGATCTTCAACAGTGACTGCTTCATGGAATTGTTGTGCTAATGACTGAGGTAGTCCATGCAAATTATTTAGCCCATTGCCTGGGGTAGTGTGTATTCTTATTAGATGGACGGACTATGCCTTAGCTTTCTTTTCAGTAACTGTGGATAACAGTGACCTATATTTCGTAAGGCTGTTGTAAGGATTAAGTTTAACAAAAAATGCAAATTGCTGAATATAGTTCTTGGCACATAACAAGAATTCACGAACTATTGTTGGTGGAAGAGAAGATCACTTTATGCCAGGGTAGTCAGGATGGAAAAGATTCTTAAAGAAAAAAAATAATAAATTTACACTAAAACTCTGTAGGAAAAAAGTGATTTCTCAGTTAGTAATTAAAAAGGGAAATCACAGAGTACATGACTTAGGGTTTCTAGATCTGTTGAAGAGGCAATAGATCTTTAGAAGTTAGCATTTATCATTGAGAACCTAGAATATTATTGGGAGACATGTCTATAAAGTTTTAATGATGCAACAAAATACATTCACATGTCCTAAAATATAACAACTATTGTTATGAAAATCCAAGGTTAATTATTAACTAAGACAGCCACATATGGAGTAAATTGTAATCCTCCTAAGGGTGAAATCAACAGAGAGAGGGGCAGCAAAGACAGAGAAAAGATAGGGTACAGAACAATTGTATTTTAAATTGCCTTTGAAATAAACCACTGCAAGATTATGGTTCAATCAATCGCCATAAGCCTGTCTTCCTAACAACACAATAAAAAGATTCCATATGATTCACACATGCCATATAAATGTAGTAAATCAGTTGGTACAGTATTATGTCAAAACAAAGCAAAAACAAATAAACTGCTCCTGAATATAGCACTTTACAACTTGGTTGTATCACAGTCAGTTTAGTCAAGAACATTTACTAAGCATCCACCGTGGGGAGTAAGGCTCCAAGAGCTATTTTGCATTTCATCCCCCAGGTCAACAAGCATATTTTTCATGTTAGTAAGTAGTGTTTTATCTGAAATTTATGTTCAAAAGAGAATGTTTGGGAAGCACCATACAGACTTCAAGCAAATTAAGTCTGTGACTAAAATTTATGGAAGAGTAGTATGACATCGCCATCATTATGTAGGACTAAGTTATACCATGTTATTATGCTTTCATTATGCTAGTTTGTCTTCTCAGACATTTTGATGATGAAAATGATAGATGACCCAAATACCATCCAAAGAACCAAGTTGTTGTATTCCATAAGATAAAGACTTTGACAGTGATCATATTTGTCTCTTATATGCATCAAATGGAAACATCAACTACTCTAGCAAAGCTATTTTAGCATTTCTCTTAGAGAAGACATTACTGTGAAATTTACACCTTTGACCTGTCCTTTAGATAATTCAAGGTCAGAAATTCCTTTTATTCAATTTTATTTACACTATTACCCTCTAAGGGTTTACTATTTTAAAATTACACTTAGCAGGCTTCCCTGGTGGTGCAGCGGTTAAGCGCTGCGCTGTGGAGCTGTCGGCAGTGGCGATGCGAGTTTGACACCAGGCCAGGGAGATTCCCACATGGCGCGGCAGACCTCTCCTGCCTGCCCACTGCTCCCCTCAGCAGTGTATTTCCATCCATCTGCCTGTTCTGCTCCCCACTCTGTCTCTGATGAACCCTCTCACTGCCCCACGCCTCTGGCCTGTACCCCAGCTAGTACGCATAATAAATAAATCTTTTTTTTTAAATAAAATAAAATTACACTTACCTTATTATTACATAACAATATCTATATTCCTGAAAATTGAAATCGACCCACACTACTTATACACTCTTAAGACATGAAAGATTATCCATGTGGATCAAAGACAACTAATTAAGCAGATAATTATTAAAAAAAGAAAGAAAACAAACATATGAACACTTTCTTTGTATTCTGGCTCCAAAATTATTACATTTTTCAAATTAACTAAATAAAAATCAATTTTAGACTTTATAACATATACCTAATTTAAAAATTGTAGAGTTCTAAGAACACTGTGAAATAAATATGTTGTCCATTTTTTCCCAATCTACCTAGATTTGTATCTGTTTATAAAAATACTTACATAATCTTTAATAATTGTGACAAATGAAGGAAGGAGAATATATGGACTACACAAATACAAATATATTCTATACTAATTATGGATTTATTATGAAAAGGAAACAGTACTAGATTAAACCTGAAGAATACAAATCATGCAACAATGATGAAAGAAGCTTTCTTCATGGTGCAGTACAATGTATCAGAACTATTGACAGGATATATAAGCACATATGCGACTCATCTATATAAATAATACAATACAGATGCTCACTTTTGTTCAGAATACAAATGATTATTAGTCTTTATTAAATGCTCATTGTGAGTTTAGCATTTACTTTCTAGTCACGGGGTCATTTTACCTTCACCAAACCATTTGATAATTTTCCTTTTTCCATTTTATAATTACAGAAAATTGTAATTTGAGAAGGTCACACAACTAGAAGTAGTCACACAGTGATAAAAACCAGGATCTGTCTGACTTCAAAATCCCTCAATAACAGTTAAAACATCAATCTCGGGGGCTGAGAACTCTAGATGTACTAGCTACATCTCAAAGGTTTGAAGCACCTTGAAAAAATCAAAATTTTCTAGAACTTTAACACAGACTCAGTAATGACAGAAAGAACCTAACTTGTTATCAATAATCATAATATAAATCCAAAATATTTATTAAGAAACTCCTACTGTCAAAATACTTGTAGAAAACAGGAAGATGAGACAAACTCATCTCCAACTGCTCACTATTTCTTAGTGAGAAAAGTGAAGTGCATGAATAACTTCAGGACACAAAAAGAGGGATAATTGTAGCATGGAAAGCACATACTACTAGGGACAGTGAGAGGCAGGAGATGAATGAAAAGGGGAGAAAGAACCAAGAATGCTCTGTGCTGTATCTTCAAGCATCAAGTTGGGAAACAAAGACTTTTACGGTCATAGAACACTTGAGATGTCACTTATCTTTGGCTTATATTTTGTATAGAGAAAAACATACGCTCTATAGCCATGTATTTTCTGTAAAACATACCTTTACATATGGAAAAAAATACTAGCTAAAATGGACATGAGAATGCATGCATGCATCTCTTAAAAATGTGTCGAAATAACAGATATTATTGTGTCCTTATCACGAAAAAATAATAAAAATAGGATGGTGGGAGGAAACTTCTGAAGACGGTGGGTATATTTATAGCATTGATTGTAATGATAATACGTGTGTGTGTATAAACATATCTCCAATGTTACAGAGTCATAAACATTAAATATGTATGACTTGTTCTATGTTAGTCATATCTCAATAAAGTGTTTTTAAAATGTTAGCTGAAGATCTTAAATAAGAAATCAAATAAATAAACTGTGAATCACAGAAAAGCTTTTATATAGAGAAGGCAGGCATAATTACTATGGCACCATTAGGGAAACTAAGTTTTAAGCTGTCTTCTTGGCAGGTCAATTTGGAAATCAAGCATTTTGTTTTGTGGCATTTTGGGTAGTTGGTCTAGAGATCACTGCCCTAAATTCATAAGCTCAGGCTAAGCTTATGGGGAAGAGGCAATAAAGTTTGTACTAGGTCAGACATTTCTATACCTTGAGAATTTATGGGTACTGTCCTTGGCCTGGGCTAGGTCATAAAATTTTAATCGGTTCTGATGAGGGGGATATAGGTGAAGGTGTCCCAGCTAAAGACAGTGGTGTTTAAAAAAGTGTGAAAATTGGAGCCTCAAAAAATTAAGCATGTTCCAGGTTAATTAGAACATAAATATTTTTAAAGGCAGAAGATAGAGTTCAGAAAGAGCCTTTAGATAGTAAAAACTTTGAAAATCAGGCCAATGAGTTCTGTTGTTTTTGAAAATAAAAAGTGTATTCCTTTTATGATAACCCTATCAAGGAGTTATATTATCTCTATCTTACAGAAGAGAAAATGGAAGCCTAGAGAAGCTAAGTCATTGAAGATCACGTTGTTAGGAGGAGCAGAATCAATAATCTGATCCTAGATGTTTACTTGTGTTTTACTCCCCCAAAAGACACCAGTATTAGAACTGAATTTTAGTAAACTAACCTATGGATTTGTGTTAGCTATAGAGAGAAGGACTTGATATCATACTATTTTTAAAAAGAAATTGCTTCATATCACATTTTAAACAAAGGAATAAACTATGCTCTCTTTCCTCTAAATAGACTTACTCTCAGATTATGTCTCTTGAAATAAGAGTTTTTTTAGACTAGAAATAATATACACTGTATTATTTCATATCCTGTTGTGCATACTAGATTCCATGATTAAAATAAATTTGCATACATTAAAGTATGCTTTTGTGTTTTATTTCTCTATGTTTAGGGTAAACTCTATGACAAAGAGCCCTACTGAAGTCAGTGTGTTAACAATCACCTGAAACATAAAATTCAACTTGAAATAATAAGTGGAAGTGTTGAAAAGTAGAGCTAGGGCCTCTCTGTGGCACAGCGGTTAAGCGCTGCGCTGTGGAGCTGTTGAAAGCAGCAATCCGAGTTCGAACCCCGGCCAGGGAGATTCCCAAAGCCGCAGCAGACCTCTCCTGCCTCGCCCACTGCTCCCCTCAGCAGTGTGTTTCAGTAGATCTGCCTGTTCTGCCCCCTACTCTGTCTCTGGTGAACCCTCTCACAGCCCCCACACCTCTGGTCTGTACCCCAGTGTGTATGCATAAATATATAAATCTAAAAAAAAAAAAAAAAGAAGTCCAAACTTTCAAAAAAAAAAAGTAGAGCTTAAATTCTTAATGGAATGTAAATATTAGGGAAAGCCAACAAAGAGTAAGCTTTATTTTTAACCATGTAAAAAACCCTGCCCTTCATTTTCCTAAACCAGCAACATTTTCTTGCACTGTTACATAGTGATATGTGTTTTCATTACACTGGCTTAAAATTTAAATAGTAAAGAAT
This sequence comes from Scalopus aquaticus, assembly GCA_004024925.1. Lineage (NCBI taxonomy): Eukaryota > Metazoa > Chordata > Mammalia > Eulipotyphla > Talpidae > Scalopus > Scalopus aquaticus. The sequence goes on along the minus strand of PVIJ01006316.1, from coordinate 35,315 downwards.
TAGCCCCACTTTAAGATAAAAATACATGTCCATCAAGCACAGAAGTAGAACTGACACCTATATCTTGTCCTACTTAACATTTTAAAGTTCGGTGATTTTTTTTAAACTGGTTTAACAACTAAACCTTTCATTTTCCATGGGGAACGGGTAAATATATTGCTGTTTTATTTTAGAGAATACGATGAGAAGAACAGTGGAGCCAAGTGGGCAAGTTAGAAAATGAAGGCCTTAGATTCCAAAAGGACATATTTCAGCACTTTCTGCCCTGAACAAAATGGAAATGACCTCACCTCAATTCTCTCTATCTTTCTTAATATTCAACTACCTCACAGCATCATTAGGAAAGTTAAATAAAATCACATGTGGAAGCAGCTGCCAAGAGACCTTCTAAACAGGAAGCTATTAACAAACACAGATGACACCATGGTCGAAGAAAGTACCATCAATTTAAACATGTGATTTGAAGTCAGAAGCTAATACTTATTACTTATTAATCTCTGCCTAAAAAAATTACTGAACATCAAATCACATAATGTATGTGGAATAGAGAGCAGTAAAAATATAACTAATTCCAATTATCATTCATAAAATACTTTTCCAATTCCAGAATAAGAGTAGGAAATAATTTTAGTCATTAACTTTTTGGTTCGTGAATCAACCATACTATCTTTTCTCTTTCATCAGCCAATTTACTACCCTACATTTAACTATAATTATGTAGTTACTACACTACCTCTAAGGTTCTTTCTGATTCTTAAATTTCATAATTTTTGATGCTTATCCAGAGTCTAAACCACAACACAAGAAAATGGTCAATGGAGTTCAGGTAGCTCCCCCAATAATAAATCTCTCTGTGTCCTGACAATACTTAGCCCACAGGTAGTAATGCCTATAACATCCCACTTATTCTACTATTTATACTTAATTCCTTGCACCATCAAGTCTTTATTCTGTTGAGCTGATTTTCACTCTGCTTAGAAGACCTTTTACCTGTATCCTGGAACTTCCCATCCAACACGAAATTTACCTACTTACAAGTCTTTTTATTTTGGTAGACACATCACAGGACAGAAGGAACCCTGCTTATCTCTGTACTTTCATTGTAAGACACCATGCTTGACACACAACAGATATTTAATAGATGTAGAATTGGACAAATAAAAAAAGGTCAATACAATCTTGGAAACTTCCAATAAATCTCTGGAATACCTGAAATTGCCTGAGTCAACTACCTAAATGATTACACTGTGAAAATCTCTAATATTGGGCAACTGGTAGATAGCATATAATCAGGGTGCTCCACGCTTAAAAGGTAGTTGCTCCCAGATCAACACACAACATCCTACTAAGGCATCTAGCAACCTCCAGCTGTCTCATGGCAGGCAACTCAGCTCAGTCTTGGCAACTCAACACACTCAAATCTTATGAAATTTCCAAACAATTGTGATGCCATTCTCAGCAGTTATTTAATCCATGACACAGTCATTTTGTCATTTTGTATTTGTTTCCAGTCATGTTCCATAAAGCAAATTCCCAGTTTTCAAGTTCAAATACTCACCAAAATTCACAGAGTAAAGAGAGACAAAATAAAGCCCCCCCCCCCCCCCCGCTTGTGAGTTGGCCTGACTCTTGCCATGTTTACTAAAATAGCTTCAAAAGACAAAAGTGACTCATTGCTTCTACCTGGTGGGCCAGGCTCTGGCAATTTTTAGAACCCTCAGATGGAACAGCAGATTGTATTTCCCAAGTTTATTCACACACACACACACACACACACACACACACACACCCCTTCCATTCCTGCATAGTTCTTTTAAAATGTTATACTAGCAATCATCCAATGAAATATGAGGTTTATATTCCTTCCTCTTTAAGTCTGGCTGGACTTGTAAATGCCTTGATTGACAGAATTCAGAGAAAGTCATGCTGAGTGATTTCTAAAACTAGGTTATAAAAAATAAGATCATTTTACAATAGGTCACCTTGAGACACTTAAGACACTCGCATTAGGAACCCTGTCAATACCCTGTGGTGAATCCCAGATTACATGAAGAGGCCTCACCAGAAACAACAACCATCAGGAAAAGCAGCCCCTCCCCCACATCTGTGAGCAATGAGACTATATTAATAAAGACATCTTCTAAGGTTTGAGTCTTCCAGGTGAGACCTACAGAAATTTTGAGACAGAACTGATGGTTATTACCATTTCGAGGTCACCACGTTTGGGAATGGTAAGTTATAGAATAATCAAAATAGATTTGGCAGGCTGCCTAATCTTTGGAATATTCATTTATAATTAATTTAAGGCAGTTTGAGAACTTTCATAACCTTTGGGCAATATTTTAATGACAGAATCTGGAAATAACCACCCTGAACTTCATATTCTGATAAGATTATGATAAGATTCTGAAAGATATAAAAATTATTCAGAAAGTATCATACTTGGATCACATCTTCTTGATCCAATCATCTATTTTTGGACATCTGGGTTGCTTCCATACCTTTGCTATTGTGAACAGTGTCGCAATGAACATACGGGTGCATATATCCTTTTGAATTAGTGTTTTTGTGTCCTTTGGGTAGATTCCCAAAAGTGGTATTGCTGGGTTGTATGGAAGTACACAATGGAATACTATTCAGTATTCAAAGTAGATAAACACATGCAATATGCAGCGATGTGGATGGAATTAGACGGGATCGTACTTGGCGAAATAAGCCAGAAAGAAAGAGAAAAACATCGAATGGTTTCACTTATAACAGGACTATAAGGAAACCAAACAGGAGAGAGACACTCAGAAGGTGGGGGGGAGTGGGGAGGGGAGGATAAGGGCACAAAATTGAGTAGAAAAGGACACAAGGGACCACGGAGATGGATCACAGGTGAATTGGTGGTAGGTTACCCAAGGGGAATACAAAATGTAAAAGATATAAATAACAATAAAAATATATATATATTAAAAAAATAAATAGGTTCACATCTCTTCAAATGTATGTTACCACATCACACCCACCACAAAGCACCAATAAAAAACAAGTTATCATACTAAATTCTTTAATTGTTTGATAAAAGATTTCAGATAATTTTCAAGCCCTTCATAGTCATTCCCTATCTGTTTCCTTTTTCTTTTTTTTACTGATATAATACTGATTGGCAACATTAAATGATTTAGGGGTATAGGTTCACACTTCTTCAAATATAATACCACACACCACCCTCCATCAAGGCACATATTATACACCATCATAGTCCACTGGCCTACCTTTCTCCTGTGCTCTCTCCATCCTTCCCCATTCCCAAGGGCATTCTCAATTATAGTCAGATTTCTAGAGTTTGCTTTTGGTTTGATTTTGACTGACTCATTATTTTGTCTCTCTATAGTTCATATATGAGTGACACTACCTGGTATTTCTGTTTTTCCTGACTTTTTCATTTGGCATACTCCCTTGCAGTTCAATCCATGCTGTCAGGAGTGCCCAAGAGTTCATTTTATTATAGCTGACTAGCATTCCATGGTGCATACTGGACACATATTCTTTCTCCACTCATCTGTTGCTGGGCATTTAGGTTGTTTAGTAACTTGACCATTGTAGATAGTGCTACAATGAACATAGGAATGCAGACATCTCTTTCAATTGGCGTTTTTGTACCCTCTGGGTAGATAACTAGGAGTAGAACTGCTGGATAACATAGCGGACCTATTTTCAATGTTTTGGGAAACCTCCCATTCTGTTATTTATAGGGTTTGGATCAATCTACATTCCTACCAACAATATAAGAGGGGTCCTTTTTCTCCCACTCTTGCCAACATTTGTTGTTTCTGGTCTTTTTGATAATGGCCATTCTCAGAGGTGTGGGATGGCTACCTCATTGTTTTGCTGTGCATGTCTCTGATAAGTGCTAAGGAGCACATTTTTCATAGGGATTGAGTCTGTATATTGCTTTGGGTAACATGGGCATTTTAACAGTATTAATTATTCAAATACATGAGCAGAGGATATCTGTGTTTTCGTATTTTCCTCTATTTCTTTTAACAATGTCATATAGTTTTCAGGTACAGCTTAAGTTTATTCCTAGATATTTAATTATTTTTTATTTAATTGTAAATGGGATGATTTACTGATTTGCTTCTCTTCCAGTTTGTGTGCATACAGGAATACAACTAATTTTTGCAAAATAACTTAGTAACAGCATTTTAATTGTATTTATTTAGTTTCTTCAGTGGAGTTTTAGGGTTTTCTATGTATATTATCATAACATCTTAAAGTAGCAATAGTAATAGTTCTGCTTTCCCACTCGGGATTCCTTTTATATCTTTCTCTTGCCTAATTGTGCTAGCTAGGACTTCCAGTATTACGTTAAAAAGTAGTGGTGAAGGGCCTCCCCGGTGGCGCAGCGGTTAAGCGCTGCGCTGTGGAGTTGTTGGCAGCGGCGACGCGAGTTCAACGCCCGACCGGGGAGAATCCCACATGGCGCGGCAGACCTCTCCTGCCTCGCCCACTGCTCCCCTCAGCAGTGTATTTCTGATCTGCCTGTTCTGCTCCCCGCTCTGTCTCTGGTGAACCCTCTCGCCGCCCCACGCCTCTGGCCTGTACCCCAACTTGTATGTATAAATAAAAACTAAATCTTTAAAAAAAAAAAAAGTAGTGGTGAAGGTACACATCTTTATTGTCATGTGATAGAAGGAAGAAAGCTTTCAGTTTCTCACCATTATGATGTTGGCTGACGATTTTTATTATACGTCCTTTTTCATGTTCACGTATGTTTCTCCTATCCCCTTTTTACTGAGGGTTTTTATCATAAATAGGTGTTGAGTCTTGTCAAATGCTTTCTCTGGATGTATTGATATGATCATATGATTTTTATCTTTCCTTTTGTTGATGTGGTGAATTACACTAACTGATTTTCAGATGCTGAGTTATCTCTGCATTGTTGAAATAAATCTCATGTGATCATGATGTGATTGTTGAATTCTGGATTGTTGAATTCTGTTTGCTAGGATTTTTGAGAAATTTTGCATCCAAGTTCACAAAGACATTGGTCTGTAATTTTTTGTGTTGTCCATGTCTGCTTTTGGTATCACAGTAAACTGCCCTCATAAAATGTGTTTGGGAGCATTTCCTCTAATTCAATTTTTGGGAAGACCTTGAGAAGGACACTAATCATTCATCAATGAAGGGTTTGTGTTGCCACATCACTCAGCTCTCTCCTTCCCAGAATGACCAGCCAAATGGCAAAATTGTGTTTTTATGACGGCTTCCTACCTAGGACCACAGCTTCCTGGCACCTTTCTCTACCCCACCTCACTTAATGAAGCATGAATATCTTCAGTGATCTTTCTGGTGTGGTCAGGACTGGTCTCTGATGACCAAGAGGTGTCCCAGTTCACCCCAAACCACAGAACCCTCAGAGTATATTACCTATTTGGGTTAATTTTCAGGTTATTCTCCTAGGAGCAAAGCAAAGAATCTTGTCGGACACCATCTTGGCCCTTTCTTGCCCTATCTATGTTTCAATTCTATTTCTCCAACTTGGTTTGAAAAGCTTATTTCTGATGGCTTTGTCTTTATTTCTTACTATTTTTAACTAAATATCAATGATCTTTGGTAGAAAACACATAATACTATAAACCTCAGATTCCTCTACTACTTGTTGTCTCATAATGAAATGTTTATTTATTTGAATTTATGTGTACCTACATAAACCCTTAATTCCACTAAAATTATGTGACTCATAAAAATACTCCCCTGAAACATACTTTCCCTCACTCAGTTTTCAGTCTTAAAATTCCCTTCCTACCACTGTAGTTACACTTAAATCCTTCACTGCGTTGCCACATGCCCCCTTCCCCTCTGCTCCCCAACTGATTATTCCATTCTTATTCTGGATCATTATTTATCTTTTTATACAAACTTCAGCTTTCCAATGTACAAAATGAGGATGATAATTCCACTTAATTCCTATGTTGCTGTGAGGAGTAATTGAAAATATAGGTATATAACAAGTCAAGGTATATCTACATCATAAAGAATTATTTTAAAATCGTTTATAATGCAAGTGCCTGATTTAAACTTTGATTGACAAAGCACTTCAAAGACAGCTATCTGAAGACTCACATTGCTATTCCCATGAATAGAGCCAACTCCTCATTCTGGACTCCTCTGCTGATTGTACACAATGACCACTTGAGCCACCAGCTTGTTCTCGTCCCTCACTTTAAATCCCCACTCTTGCTTTTTTTTTTTAATATTTACTTTTGTGTGTGTGTGTCTTTTATATTACTGTATATTCCCCGTAGGTTTCCCACCACCAATTCACCCGTGAACCATAACCACAGTCCCCTGTGCTCCCCTCTCCCCCGTTCTGAGCCCCAATTTCCCACACTCTCTCCAGCATCCCACTCTTGCTTTAAATTCACCAATAAAGAATGAGCCTATGAAACCTTGAGACACCCACCCCTGATGACAATAAAAGCAGAATACAGGGCTCTGCTTCTATTCTCACCCCCTCCTTCACCCTTAAAGACCTCATTGCGTAGCCCCAGGCGTGCCATGGACTTCCAAGACCTGTAAGTAATAAACCCTGTATCTTTCCAAATTTCCTAATGGTTATTGCTGACGGGCATTTTGAAATAATATAAGAAACACATGGGTCAGTCCAGCCACAGCACTGGTTATCTATAGGCTGAAACAAGTACAAAACACTGCAATTATTATTAAATTTATACCTTATCTTCACAATTTTATTCATTTTTTTTTTGGCAGGCTCTTTGCCTCTCCCTACCATTGTATTTAATCAATTGCTAAATAGGCAGTGTCTCTGCAGTTAGAGAAGGTCAAGATACTAAGCCTTCAAATTATTTACTGATACTAAGAAAATACACATTCAAGGGATAGCTACAATTTACAATGCAGCACTATGCAATAGCTAAGACATGGAAACAACCCAGATGCTCCAAAACAGATGAACAGATCAAGAAGATGTGGTACATACACACAATGAAATACTACTTAACGATTAAAACAGATAAATGCATGCCATTTGTGGCAACATGGATGGATCTGGAAGGGATTATGCTAAGCAAAATAAGTCAGAAGGAAAAAGAGAAATACCAGATGGTTTCAGTTATATGTGGAATACAAAGAAACCAAATAAACTATCAGGGAAAATAAAAAAACGAGCAAGCTGACCATAGATCTGAGGGCTACGGCAGGGGAGAGGGAGGAGGAGGTACCAAAACAAGGGAGGGAAGAACACAGAGACTAAGGTAATGGTCACGGGTGTTATGGTGGTGAGAACTATGGGGACTATACCTGAGGGGGCAAACAAACACTACCTGAAAATTACAAAAGATATAAGAAAATAAATAAAACATTAAAAAAAATCAAGGCACACTTTAAGTTTTTTCACTATAGCTAGTAATTGTCTTCTAAACATGTATTATAGGAGTTGGTAAAAAAAATCTCTTCTAATATTCCCTGTAGAATTATTATTAACAGAATACATGCAAATTCAGGAAGTCATGCTGTAATGATACGACTAGAACGAGAACAACAATTTAAAAGGGTTAGAACTTCATCTGCTAGGATAGTTCAGTGAACAGTTTCTTTCCAATAAAGTTGTAGCTCTTTCTTAGAATTATTTTTGAGTACTACAATGATGGAAGCCTAAGGAATGTGAAAGTGAAAAGGAACAACATAAAAGGTTTATGAACGAAGCACTTGCTTCATGAAAAAATACTATCTCCAGTTGCCTATTTATAATCTGAATTGTTTAAAAAGGCTTGCTTGGAAAGGCCAAGGTAGATTAAAAAAAAAAGGTATTATGGTTTTAGAAATTAACCCCTTCAATATGCGAAAACACTGGGAAAAATTACACTGAGGTGCTTTATCTGGAAAGGTAATGATATATAATTTATTACAAGGGAAATTACAATGTTAGTGGGTGAAAAGGTTTAGAAGTTGATAGTTTTTCATTTGTAGCAATACTGATAAGAAAGTACTAAGTACACCACCTATAAAACAAACTTTTGCCAGGAATCCACTATTTAAGTTTCACATAAAAAGAATATTCAGAGTCAGGACATTAATCCCAAATTGGCAAAAAGCCCCAGGAATACTGATGTTCATATCTGTATGATGTATCACAGGGAATAAATACCCCCAAGCAGAAACACAGCTAATTATGACTCTTTTTCTTAAAATAACATTATAAATCACTCAATTGTTTATAAAGATTTACAGTAACTCAGAAGATACTGAAGGTAGACCATTAAGTGTGGGGAAAAGATAACTGAAGCACATATAGAACAGAAACAAATTGATTCACCCCACAATAAATGGGGGGAATATAATAGAGGTTGCTGGAATTGAGGGTGGGTACTGACATTTTTCTCTAACATTTCTTGTTACTTTAACCAAATGTTTTTAAATGGAAAAATTATCTTTTACAGTGAAATACTTTTAATTAATTTTCTTTTTATTATACTCTCTTCTCTACTTCGTTCATCCTATTTCTTCTCTGCATTTCAAAACTTAGCATATCAATTAAGAATCTGGTCTCTGGACTCCAAAAGAATTGGATTTAAATGACATCTCAACCACTTTCTAATAGTGTGGATTGACCCAAGTTAGTAAACTGTTAGGTTTCCAAAAGTCTAAAAAACTAGTGATTATCATAATAATAGCACCTCCATATCTAGAAAATCGGGATACTAGAAACAAAATCCTTAGCATTATATCTGCCACATAGTCATCACTTAATAAATGAGAACTTCCACTCTTAATTTGTTTGCCTGTCATTCCAACATGTCCTTTTTTTACCTCCCTTAAATTGAGTTTTGTTTACACAGGTAGAAGGCACATCAAATATTACCTAACCAAAGCAAACGTGTGGGTGTTCTTTACTGTTGCAATGATGTGTGCAAAAAGATTTGTGAAAGTTCTGGGAAACTGTGATCATGAAATGGAATCTCCCAAAAATATCAAAATGTCAGTGCTGCAAAAAAAAAAAGAAAACCATACAAAGTTATCTTGAAGAAAATATCGGTGTTATGTCTTTGTTCCCCTTTTATTTCCTCAAAAGTGAACTAATGTGCCAATCAAGCTACTGTCCATCGGGAGAGAATGTATGGATCGGGGTCATCCACTAGACCTCAAAAAAAAGTCTTTCTCAAGCATCTACATTTTTCAGACTTTACAGGCCCTCTAAGTGAGATTTCATAGCCTCATGAATCTGAAAACTGCAGGGCTTGGAACAAGGACATTTGAGATGAAAATACAAAAACATTCCAGTTTAGATTTCTTTGTTAAAATTTCAAAGCACATCCTTGGAACACATATTGCTTTTGTCTGTACACATTGCTATATATAATTATATGTGACTCATATTAGTGTGAACTCACAGGAATATGCAATTATTCTCCCATTTTGAATGATTTCTTGGAATTCAACCGTTCTTTGAAAAAAAAAGATCTTGTCAGCATAAGGAAATCAAATCTTTTTAAAATGGTTAGTCAGAGTATTGTATTAGAGTACAGAATACAGAGTATCTGTATTAGTCAGAGTTCTCCAGAGAAACAGTACAAACATGATGTATATATAGAAAGAAATAGAGATGAGTATTATAAGGACTTAGCTAAGGTGATTAAGGAAGCCAGAAATTCTCTTAATTTTACATGAAGATGGCCATGTGCACCCCCCAAAAAAATGTGGAGCAAGTACAACTGCCGTATTGAGTTCAGAAGACACCAGAGAGGATCACATGAAGGAATCTGCTCTAAAGAATGCTAGGGCCTGACAAGCTTCGGAGAGATTTCAGACTGGACAAAATCCTGAGTTTTGAATCTTTTGAGATTGCTTATATCAGTGTTTGCATTATGTTTAATCTATGTACCAGATTATTAACAACTATCTTTAAAACTCAGACTTCTGAATTTTTTCAAGTTAAACTGAATAAACTTGTAATGTATATGATCATTTTAAAGCCTGTGTCTATGACCATTTTAAAAAGAGAGATGATAGGCCACATGCTTTACGGTATGGATTCAGCATACCTTTTGATACATGAATTAGTTTCACAAAATTAATAAATTAGTGCATATAAGGTACAAATGACCTTAGATTCCTCTTATTTATAGGTGAAAAAATATCAGAATGAAAGTAAATTAAATGGATATTATCTTACCTTGACAGCTAAGGGGGTGTAAAACCTAAAACTTTATTTTAAAAAAGTTTTGGAAAGTGTCCTTCCCATTATTTGCATATAAGTTTAACACAAATATGTTCTGAAAATCAAGTAACACTTTCTATTTCTTGAAACTTGTATATGCTTCTCTAAACTTTGCTGTTTTTAACTATAAAACAGTGAGATATATTTGAATTGAGAATAATCACTTCAAAAATTAGTCAATATAGGGCCTCCCTGGTGGCGAGGCGGTTGGGCGCTGCGCTGTGGAGCTGTCGGCAGCGGCGCTGCGAGTTCGACACCCAGCCGGGGAGAATCCCACATGGTGCGGCAGACCTCTCCTGCCTCGCCCGCTGCTCCCCTCAGCAGTGTATTTCTGATCTGCCTGTTCTGCTCCCTGCTCTGTCTCTGGTGAAGCCTCTCATCACTCCACACCTCTGGCCTGTACCCCTGCTGTATGTATAAATAAATAAAATCTTTAAAAAAAAATTAGTCAATATAAAATTCTATATTTACCAATTATTAACTATTAACATGTGACCAATTTTGGTAGAAAAAGAAACATGCAAATCAATGACTTTATGTATGAAACACTGAGTGGCTTAACTTGGCTTTCTCTTGATATGGCAGTTTGAAATCCAGAAACCTTAAAGGAAAGATTAAGATAAAAATCAATAAACTTACAAAACGAGTCACCCAGAAGGCTATTGTGTTCCAACCTTCACTGGAATGATCTCAAATCTATATAGTGTTGTACGGTTTAAACACAGTATTTATACATAGTTCTCATTGTTTCTCACATTAACAAACAAGTCGGTCAGTTGTTAGCCTTACTTTCCCCAAATGAGTAAAGCTAGAGAAAGGGAGACAGTTGGCATTCCAACCTTAAAGGCTCTGGATTCTGTCCACCTGCCCAAGTTGACTGTACAGAAAAGGTGTGTGGCACTGAGTTCATTGATTAACCTCAAGAAGCCTCAATTCCTTATCTGTAATATGGTGACATTAATAATTCATATCTTGATTTATGAGACGGAGTCTGTAACAGGTATAACATAATTCACAGGCTCCTCTCTCGCCGCAGACCTCTTGAGGGACCACTACTTCCTCCATTGACACCACCACCAATCTCACCCAGTGGGAGGCAGCGAGTTCCCTACTCTACTGGGCTGCAAATTTGGAACATGGGGAGCCCATCTGCAGGTTCAGTATTCTCCAGGATCACTTTGCTCCTTCTAAAGTTTTACTACATTAGCCCCAGAGAAGCTACAAGGCTACGGTCTTGCCAAACTACAATTAACAGCTCCGATGCAAAAGTCTTCAGAGACAAGGCAGGAAATACCAACAACAGAGGACAACAAGTGTGAACAATGGCCGGCTGGGGCATCTAAGCCCAAAGGCCTTTAAATTCAATTTTTTCTTATAAGTTTAAAGCTGAAACATATTCCTCTTGCCCTTGTGACATAACAGTTAGAAAATACTTTCAAACAAGTATTTATATTTGAAGTGATGAAATCTTCTGGATGTTTAACAGCATCAGACTAAGACAAACACAATGTATTTAGTGGCCAGAAACAATTGGAGTCAACATTCTTTAAACCACAGACTTAAAGCCACACACATTCGCTGCAGCAATTGCCCTCAAGTTGATACAAAAGCTCTGGGTCCTCCATTTGCCTCTACTCATAAAGGCCAGGACTGAGAATAGAAACATTCCATTTTGGCAGACAAGAAACCAAACGAAAAGCATATTGCGGATTTTGTCCATACAAGCTTTCTCTATGTGCTCTCCTCATGTTTTTTCTTGTGGTCACAGCCCTACGTTTTTGTTTCTATGACTAATTCAAAATGCCTCCTATAAGGACCTCCAACGGACTCTATGTTGGGAGATAATATTACAGCTCCAGTCCTCATCTATGTAATCAGCAATATGTAACCAATTTGGTCATTCCCTGCTCCTTCAAATACTCTAACTAGGCTTCTTAGATGTTCTTTTCCCTTGATTCTTTTACTTCATGACCTACTCTTTTTTGGTTTCTTTGCAGCCTTCTTCTCATTTCTTTACTTGCTAATATCTGAACTTCCCGTAGACCGCATAATTAGGTTTTTCCTTGGCTCCACCTATTCTCCTCCCTAAATCAAACTTATCCAGGACCATTAACCTAAATACCATCCACAGGCAAACGGCTCTTTGCTCACATGTCCCTCCTGAACTCCGATTCATAGTCTACTTGATATATCCACTTGGGTATCCAACAGGCAACTCAAACTTACATATACATAACAGAACTTTGGTTTTTCCTTCTACAGTATTCCCTTTCTCAGTGAACGGTAACTCTGTCCCTCTATTTGTTTAGATCAAAAAAAGGAGACATCTCTGGTTCTTCTCTCTCTCTCATATATACAACTAATCCATTAGTAAAACCATTAAAGTACACATTGAAAATTTATCTAGGATTTAATTACTTCTCACAACCTGTAACTTCTCTATCATGGTTGTTTATATCCACAAGTTGTTTGAGAGTTCTCCCATTGACAGGTAAGGATTACATCTCCTACCCCAGAATCTGGGTGAGCTCTCTAACGGCTTTGATTAATAGAATGTCTGAAATGATGCTATGTCACTTTCTGGATCCAGGCTTTAAGACACTGGCAGCTATTGCTTTTGATCTTTTGGGATACTTGCTCTTGAAGTGGTAAACTCCTTTGTAAGCAGCCTGAACACAACAGTAGGAGGACCATGTGAAGAGTCCCTGAGACTATAAGGAGGGAGAGAGGACCTCAGCAGCCCCTTCAAAGTCCCCAAGACTTGTGTGGACATGCCCTTGGCTATACAGACAAACCATCAGCCAAATTCCTCCAAAGGACTCTTCCTTGCTCTTCAGAAAACAGAATTATCCAAATCAGCCCACACCCTTGGCCCACAAAAATGTGACATAAAATGAAACGGTTGTTTTTACAAGCCATTAAGCTTGGGGGTAATACGTTCCAAAGTAACCGATATGCAGAACAAGGATCCTCTCCCAAGTTGCCATCATCTCTCTGATGAATGACTTTAAAACTTTATAACTGATCGCTGAGATGCCTGATTCTTCCCATGTTTTCTTCACAAGGCAGCCAGAGGAGGCCTTTTAAAAATAAATCATGCCTCTCAAAACTCTCCAGTGGATCCCCATCTCACGGAGGTCAATAGCCAATAAGATCTGAACCTCCTCTGCTGTTCTGACTTTATAACCGATCATTCTTTCTTGTACAGTCACTCTGGCTTCACTGCAGTTCGTGGAACCCACCAAGAAAAGCCCATTGTGTTTACTTCTACTTTTGCATTTACTCCTCCTCTGCCAAAACCAAATTTCCTGTTTTGTCCCTCACCTGATTCACTCCTTCACTTCCCCCTTTCTCTAGTTGAATGCTCTAATCTAAGGGAACACTCGGATGACTGTCACACATAAAAGAACACTCCATATCCCCACTCCAGCATGCTCTATCATCACACTTTGCTTCCCCTCAAGTCAAGTGATAGTCTTTTTTATCTCCTAGTCACTTCTTTTCTCTCACCCCTTTTTGCATAATGTGATTACATTTGCATTATTCTTAAAACTACATGTTTTTAAAGCAGTTGTTATTTATTTTTTTAAAAATTTATTTATTCATGAATACAAGAACTGAGGTATAGGCCAGAGGTGTGTGTGGGGCGGGGGGAGCGGCGGGGTGAGAGGATTCACCAGAGATAGTGCGGGAGCAGAACAGGTGGATCTACTGAAACACATTGCTGAGGGGAGCGGCGGGCGAGGCAGGAGAGGTCTGCTGCATCATGTGGGAAGCACCCTGGACGGGGATCGAACTCGTGTTGCAGTGGCTGCAGATAGCTTCATAGTGCTGAGACTTAACCCTTTGCGCCACTGGGGAGGCCCTCATAGTTGCACTTTTTACAATACCAAGTCCAAAAACCATCTAAATGCCACTCAAGATGAGTCTGAGAAAGTAAATATGTTGTATGTTCACAAAATACTATAGGCAAAAGGACTAGTCTATATAAAATTGCAATCTTTTAATGACATAGAATCTTAGTAATAGATTATTAATTGAAAAAATCAATTCCCAAGCATTATACATGATAGTCCTTTTATAATTTAAAAGAACAACTGTTTTAGGGGCCTCCCCTAATAAATCAACTTAAAAAAAGTGCAACTCTGAATATTACTGTACATTTCCTTTGCATGTGTGCAAGATGGTCCTTGGTAAAACACCCAGCAGTATAATGCACAGGTTACAGGTTATTTGAGAGCTTAGTTTCTCCAGTACACTTTGTATCAGGCTATATTTCTACTGAAGCTATCCCAATCGCTGCATTACACATCTGGATAAATATTTCACTCACATAGGACATCTGGCAGTAGCCTTTTAATATCTACACAGTCTTTCTTCCATGAACCATAACCCAATATTCCCTGGAGAAATTCACTTCTTCCCTATTTGCAGCAGTTCAGGTGTGAGTATCATCACGCACTGCTCCAGGGGACACACAGAAGAGATGGACACACCCAAACCTTGGGATCCACAGGGACTGGTTCAAGGACATCCAGGTAAACCATGTATAGGTGTGTGCCAGAGCTTTTGAGGAAAAGTTTTCTTTCCTGTTCTATAAATTTTCCAAAGACATGTCCTTATCTCCTGGATTTGGGGCTGAAAAACAACTTGATATATAACCTTGACATGGAGACCCATCCCGGGACACAGAGCCAAGAAATAACCACAGAAACACTGTCTTGGTCACATCTTCAGTCTCTCAGCCTTATCTAAGCTGAAACCAATCCCTGGAATTTCAGCCCATCCTAACCTAGTAACACCTACCACTCTGCTTTTTCTTAGCTAAGCTTTCTATTACTTGTCTCATAAAAGCCATGACAAAGGCTGAATTTTAACTCAGTAGTTCCTTGACACTAACTAATTACCCGGTGGTTCTCAATTAGGCATCTGACTTCCAAACACTCCCCTGGAATTTATTGTTTTCTGCCTTCCAACTGGCAAATTTCCATTCAAACTTCAAAGCTCAGCTGCATTCCCATCTTTTTTGTGCAGACTTCCCTGGTTATACCTGGACATGATTTCCTTGGTCGGATGCTTTGTTTCTGTGACCTTTTCTTAGAGTTAGATGTTCCCAGTAGATGCCTTCTGCTGTGCTGCAGTATGTTCAGTCCCCTGTCCAACTTACGCTTTCTAAGTTTCGGGGTGGTAAACTGTATTTCATCATTTCTTCCAGAACAGTAACTCCTTATTAAATGAACACACTATGTAAAGTATGTCAATTCTTTCTCTGTGTGATTGCCAGGTTCTGTGTTGACAGAAAGTCTTATAACCTCATCACTGTTGAAACTAAAGCCATGAACTTGCCTCAGAGCTTGGCTAGCAACTTTCTCTCTCTCCCCAGCGTCCTACACTGGATGCTCTAATTATCTCTGCACCATTCATAGCAGTTCTTACACATAAAAATTTATAAACTTATGAGTTTGGGTTAAAAATTATTTAAAACCAAAACACCTTCATGCTTTTGGAAGGTAAAGTTAATAATTGATTCAAAAAACATTTTAAAAGTGTATGGCAGAAAAACTAAGAACATCGGACAAAACGTTTACAGATATGTACAAATAGAAAGAAAAACAGTGAACCCCTAAGAGCAAGGCAGTGGCAAGAGAGACATATGAAATGGGGATGGCAAAATATGAGTGAAATGAATGAGTCTCATTGGACCCAGAATGAAAAATAAGAAAAAAAAATTGCAAGGCCACAGAACCAGTGATGAAAGCATTCCAAAAACATTTCAGTTTTCCATAAGTTAGCTAAACCTCTACTCAGATGGTTCTGGTATGTTAGGGGCCTCCTTGGTGGCGCAGCAGTTAGGCGCTGTGCTGTGGAGCTGTCCGCAGCAACGACGCGAGTTCGAGGCCCAGCCAGGAAGATTCCCACATGGTGTGGCAGACCTCTCCTGCCTTGCCCATTGCTCCCCTCAGCTGTGTGTTTACGTTGGTCTGCGTGTTCTGCTCCCCACTCTGTCTCTGGTGAACCCTCTTGACACCCCACGCCTCTGGTCTATATCCCAGCTTGTATGCATAAAAAAATAAAAATTAAAAAAATATATTAAAGGCAGCTACCACCTTAAAAATAAAGGATTCACTGATATAATTTATTGTATAAATGGTACCTGTGTGTAAATTATGCTCGTGCAATTTATGTTATTGAGATGAAATGACATTTTTAGGTTCTATGCTTCCTTTATGTGGAAACTAGCCCATTTAAACCAGTTATTCTAATTAACCTCACTTAAATGTGAAGGAACATTTCAAAGCCAATAGCTTCAAAAGAAGTTGTTCTGCTTTGTTGGGTTGGATTTCTGATTCACCAAAATGTAATCTAGAAAGATGATCTAGAAAGGTGTTTGGAATAATGTCTGATTCCTTTTTTTGTACTCTTTCCTACCCATGAGGTCTCTAGCAAGTCCCTGACCTTACATGTAAAATCAAAACAAAATAATACTTGCCCCTGAGGGTTTTATGGGATGGCAGAAAGGAAGAATGTTTTCTGTGAAATTGTTTTGTTCATTTTAGCAATTCCCTTCTCAGAACCCACTCCCTCTAAAATATCATTCTGTTTCACTGTTGTTGAGTACTGGGCTTATTATAAGTGCAATTAACTTGACAATTGCACCACACATGGATTTCTCTCACAGTATTTTGACATTTCAATTTAGCCTGAATAGTTGTTCCCCCTGAATTTTGACAAGGCTGATTTAGCCTATTCACACCTGGCTCATGGCACTTTCTGTGTTAAATGTCTAGATATGGCTTGGTTGATGGGGGTGCTGACTTTCTTCCTGCCCATTCCAGTGGATGTTGCCAAAACAATAGCCTGACTGACATGTACTTTTGTATCCTGTTGAGTTTCATGTATTTCTATAAATGTTTTCCCCACCAGTCTAGACTTTCTTGGACCCACAACTATTTAAAACCAAGTCTTTTGTCAGGTGCACTGTTGGCTGATGGAAGTGCTTTTGATCACTGATTTCAGAATAGGGTTGTTATGTCCATGTATAAAAAGAAAGTGTGAAACTGGAACACTCATCTATTGTTTTAAAACTGATTAATTTGAAAATAGTTTAAAAGTGTACATGCTACAAAATCTAAGTTTCAGAAGTGCAGTCATTTTGCAGTAAAGCTCTCTCTTGCCTCTTTCCCTCCCTCTCACCTTTTCCTGAGAAGCAATAACTTAACAAATTCTTGAATAACTTCCCATAAATATTTTAGAAGCAGTTCTCTCTGAATTCAGTCAGAAAGGCACTTTTCCCTAACTTAGTCAGCATCATATTGTTCTTAAGTTTCACTACGGTCCCTGGTAGATTACTGTTAAATTGTAAAAAAAAAAAAAAAAAAAATGTGCTTTTCTTCTATGGCTCATGGAGCTCAGTCAGTTGTTTTTTCTTTCTATTCCTGAGGCATATTCAGCTACTGCATAATTTCCAAGTAAAAAGCTTTTCTTCAATTTGCGTTTTGATCTTTCATGCTTATCAAATCACTGTATATGATATTTTCATGTTTCTAATATCTTATAAACTGGGTCGGGAATAAATCCATTGTCCTAAGCTGGATCACTCATGCACACCATGTAAGCTCGTCACGAATGGTGCTCATAAACACACGTCCTGGCTTTGTGATCTTTTTTGTTTTCCTGAAACATCTTGTTATGGATTGAATTCTTATGTTGGAACCCCAGTCCCCAATGTGGTAGAAGCTTTGAGAAGTCAGTTTTTTGAGAAGTAGATAGATTTAGATGAGATCATGGGGTGGGCTCTTCATGATGAAATTAGTGCCCTAGAAGGAAGGGATCTGAGAGCTTGTTCCTTCCCCTCTCTGTCGTTTAAGGCAGCAGCTGTTCATCAACAAATTCGGAAGACACTTCTCAGCAGACTTCAAGTCTGCTGACATCTTGGTCTACGAACTGTCCCAAAACTATGAGAAATACATGTCTTGTATTGTTCATGTCCCTCAGTCTATAGTATTTTATGTCTTAACTGACTATGGCTGGCCCAACCTGCCTAGCTCTCAGAGGGCCCCTGGCATGAGGAAATGCACCTTGCTTTGCTTTTTCAGCTAACCTTCCTACTATTGTGTTTTTTCTTTCACATTTGAGCTCTTTAATCAGGGCATCTGCTTGAGACAGACAGAGCTCACAGAACCTGCTGGAGTTTTAGCACTAAGATGACTTACTGTCTTTTAGGGGACTGATGTTAAATCATCTGTCACTTTCTCCGGGGCCCTGCTTTGGCCGGGCCCACTCTTCTTTTCAGCCCTCTCCAGTCAGCGTGAACAGGAGTGTGAGATGTGACTGAGCATGTGTGAAGGCTGTCAGAATTGTAGATGATTGCAAGGTATGTTTCTAAAACAATACAGCACAAGCTTTAATTTAAATGAGTATAATTGGACCCTGTGTTGTTTCTGTGATTGTTGATGTATCACCACTACCTGCTGAACAACTGGTTATAAGCTTTGTGCCTTGAGGTCTTGTTATTTGCATATCAATCATCTTTTAGGGGACAGGAAAGCCAAAGAAACAATGTGGATGGGGCCAGGCAGTGTGCAGCATAGCAGGAATGAAAAATGCCAAGACAAGATCCAGATAAGCTGACTTTCAAAAAACCTGGGTCCACTGGTATTACCCAGGGAGATTATGAATCAATAGGGCTTGGATAGAGCCCAAAGAATATGTTCATTTCAGCACTCCCTAGGTGGGAGACTGTGCAGCTATCTGGGATTCACTGCCCCACAGAGCATTTGATAAACTTTCTGTCATTGGTTATGATCAGGGATATGAGCTATTTACAGAAAATATTTTTCTTAAAAGAAACCAAAATAAAATCATCTGAGGAAGAATGGCTTTGTAATGTTCTATATGAAAAAGAATATCGAGGATCAAGTCATCTCCCTCGTTCTCAGCACTTTCTCCACCACCTAATCAAGGGAACTGATTCTAAATAGAAAATATGGTCCAATAATTGTTAATAAAATGTCTGTGTCATTAGCATGACATCAACACTATAACTTTTTTTTTATTTTTATTGTGATCAGGGTAATATAAAAGTGGGAATTACATATTCTTTGATAATGATAGATCAGTTAACACCACAAATAAATATACATATATATTTAAATATGTGATTTTGATGCTTTATTTGGCAAACAATTTAGACATTATCTCACTAATATACTAGGTTAATGTAACAGAACCATCTTTTTCTTTTTTAAAGACTGATTTATTTAGGCATACAAGCTGGGGTACAGGACAGGTGGCATGGGGCAGCAAATGAATCTGGTGAATCCTCTCATCCCCCACCCCTCACCCACACACACACCTTTGGCCTACACCCCAGGTCTTGTATGCATAAATAAAAAAATCTTAAAAAAAATACTTAGTATCATAGATATGAGTTAGACATTGGTTTTTCAAAAACATCATTAGCCAATTATCTTTACTATATCTAATAGAAAAACATATGCAAAAGTTACATGGAACTAAAATGAGAGCCTAGATAAAAAGATACCTATTTTGTTTCAAAATTTCCTATATCAAGTCACAGAAATAGAGTGCCTATAATCCTTCCAAATGTCTGTTACTTTTCTACAACTACAAATTGTTACATAAGGAAAAAAATTATCTCCCACTCATTATATCAATTTACTTATTAGTGGTCCTTTAACCTTTAGGTGGAAAATATTCCAGTGCCTTTAGTTTGCTTTATAGGACAATGGATTATTTTATCTTCAGCTACATTAAGTTATAACTGGCAAATAAAATTGTCACATACTTAAAGTATACAAGATGATGCTTTGATATAGAAAGAAACTGTGACAGGATTACCACAACCAATTTAATTAACAGACAAAACAGATTATTTTGAACAAGAGCTCTTTAACTTCTGGTTTTTAAGTCCAAAACAAACACGGAGATGCTTGAATAATCTGAAAGTAAAAAAAACTGAATGTGGCAAAAATACCTAATTTCTAATGAAAACCTCCTTCCTGTACTTTGTAGTAGAGACTCTCAAAACTCTATCCAACACCTATGCCTTCCCTCTTCTTAATTTGTAATATTTTCTAATATTTTTTTATAAAGATTTATCTATTCATACACACAAGCTGGGATACAGGCCAGAGGCGTGGGGCGGCGAGAGGGCCCACCAGAGACAGAGCGGGGAGCAGAACAGGCAGATCAGAAATACACTGCTGAGGGGAGCAGCGGGCGAGGCAGGAGAGGTCTGCCGCGCCATATGGGAATCTCCCCGGCTGGGCGTCGAACCCGCTGCCGACAGCTCCACAGCGCAGCGCTCAACCGCTGTGCCACCAGGGAGGCCCATATTTTCTAATATTAACAGGTTCCAAACAGAATGAGTTTGAAAATGACTCCTCCTAAAAGTAGCAAGGGCCATGAATTGTAACTTTTAAAAACATTTTATTTCAAGGGATGCTAAATAGTTTCAAATTGTTAATAACCTAATTATCAGGTGCAATTCATCTTTCTCCTAAGTATTTAATGAGATAGAATAGAATATGTTACAACTCCTATTTAAAAATGCAAAAGCAACCATAGGTCTTATAATTCTATATCATCAAACCCTTTATTTTGCATGGCAAAATGAATATTCAGAACTGTCAGAGATTTGCCCAAAATATTGTTCTTGGTGGTGATTTTTTTTAATTCAATACAAAAACACAGATAATAAAAGCAAAAATACACAAGTAGAACAATATCAAACTAAACAGTATCTGTACAACAAATGAAACAGCAAAATAAAAAGATGGGGAGGAAACAAGAAGGCACAGAAATGGCAAAGAGTATAAGAAATAGTGCATAGAAAACAGTACAGAAGTTGCACAGAAGATTTAAACTATATCTACTATTTGAGTCATAAATACCACTTATGGATATATAGCAAAAGAAAATAAAATCACTACCATGAACAGATATTTGCACTTTCAAGTTCATTTCACCATTGTTTAGGAGCCAAGAATTACCAACAAGTGTCCATCATCAGATGAATGGTTAAACAAATGCAGCACATACATATATACATATGTGTGTGTATAAATGCACACACACGTACACACGTACACACACACACGCCTCACTGCCAGATTATCATGATCATATCAATGCTAAATTTGCTACACACAAACAAAAATCAATAAATAAATGTTATACATCTATAAAGACTCTCTTGAAAGAATGTACAAAGATTATTGGCATTAAGTCTCCCAAACTGGGAGTCTGCAAAGAAAATCATGGTTGGCAATTTTGCTCCATCCCCCAAAAATGGATTAAATAATCTTGATAACAAAACTCTGACTCTAAACTTCAATACAGTTTTAATCCTCTCTCAATTGTGTCATCTGTAAATTTAGTAATACTTCTATGGTTTCAACCAATTTAAGGAAAAGATGTTGAAAAGGGATCAAAAATACCAGAGAACTTATTGGAATGTTACTATAAGATAGTCTGGCTTACAATACTCAACAAGTAGACAAGCAGAACACTTACTAAATTCCCATTAGTGACTTGCTAGAAAATTCTATCTCATTTATTGAATGACAGCTATTAATGAACATGATCTGAGTGTGATTGTCTCAGTAATTATTAAGGCAAATTATAATGCCATTGAGGGTATTATCTAAACATGATTAGTGGTTGTAATATAGAAAGTGAGAAAAATAAAACAAACTAATGAGAAGAATTGTGGGACTGAAGGGCAATAGTTACAAGTGTAAATGTTTGTAAACGGTTATTGATTATCTTGAAATAGAAGAAGAGATTTCCAATTCTTGAAAATAGATTCAGCAGCTGCTATGGGATATGGCTTTAATATCTGTCTAATAATGAATGTGAAGGAAAAAAGGTGATGATAATTTGGTGATCTTGCAAATACCTTGTGAAAACAATTGAGTATAATACTGACCTTAACCTTAAAAATCAAGATAACAGATGATTTGAAAAAAAAAAAAAAATAGAGCCAGCGCCTCCACAACAAAACAAAGTATCTGCTAAGATTCAGGCTTGCATGAATGATTATACAGGATGATTATGTGTTTGCAAAACTGTAAGTTAGAAATCAAAGCATCTCTTCCTCCTGATTTTAGGGGCCATTCTTCCTAAAAAAACAAAGACATCATCAAACAATGAAAACTACCACAGTAAAATCAAATGATACAGAGGAAGCAATACTTAATTTGGCATTTATGAATCCTACCGAAACAATGAGTATGGTGAAGCCGGTTGTTAAGAGATATAAACTGTATTCTGCTCACCACTACTCTTTGTTTTTTAACATTTATTTATTTATGCATATAAGGGCTGGCTGTAGGCTAGAGGAATGTGGGTGTGTGTGTGA
Organism: Scalopus aquaticus; assembly: GCA_004024925.1. Taxonomy (NCBI): domain Eukaryota; kingdom Metazoa; phylum Chordata; class Mammalia; order Eulipotyphla; family Talpidae; genus Scalopus; species Scalopus aquaticus. Next base: position 12,702 of record PVIJ01006316.1, on the reverse strand, counting down.
GAGGGTTCACCAGAGAGAGTGGGAAGCAGAACGGGCAGATCTACTGAAATAACACTGCTGAGGGGAGCAGCGGGAGAGACAGGAGAGGTCTGCTGTGCCATGTGGGTCACCTCCCCTGCTGGGGATCGAACTCTTGCTGCAGTGGCTGTGGATAGGTTAATAGTGCTGAGACTTAACCTGTTGCTCCACCAGGGAGGCCCCACCACTACTCTTTCAGTGTCTTCAGATTCAAGGTTTAAAAATAAGTCTAGATAGAATTTTGCAAAAACAACAATCTGTGACATACCTCACATATTTTTATTTTGACCTACAGGGAAGAAAACTACTTATCATTTGTTCTGTTATCTCTTTCATTCTTTGTGGAGTCTGAGTGTTGCAGAAATCACACTAAGGCAGAAAAATTGGGCTATATTTTTAGGCATGTCACCTAGGTGTATTTGTTTTAGACAAGCCAGATAAAATCTCTGAATTATCTATGAAATGTGATAAGAGCTCAGAGTTATGTGTTTCGTTCTCTGAACTTCGTGATCCCAAAAGGGTGATAATATTTAGACAAGATTATCAAGCTGGTAGTTGAGGAGGTACATTCAGAACTCAATTCTCCTCTTTTGAATTCCTTCCTTCATCATCAAAATGCAATGGGTGACTCCAAAAACCAACAGGAAATGAACTTCCTAAGGCATGACACACTACAGAAATAAAAACTACAGTCATAATAATTCCTTAAATAATCTACAAAATTTACATTACTATATAATTTAATTTGTTTGAGCTTAGAAAGTTGCAGAAGAAACTTGTATGTGGTTTATTTCCACAATAAGCCATTGTCCAGGACCTAGAAACATGGTTTCGTTTATACATAAAAAATAATAGTTTTTGAATGACATTTCTTAAAACTATTTCTAACAAAAAAAATCTGAATTAATTTTGCAGGACAAGCTAGGAATAATAAACATGCACTCAAAAATTATATTTCCTGTTTGCAAATTTATCCTAAGTGACATGGATTGTAAATGGTGAAAAGTACTGTTTTTCACTACATGTGTTAAAATTGCCATTTGACTTTGGCCATATTAACATGTTAACACAAACACTGTCCAAAATAATTCATATACCTTAATTTGCTTATAATACTTCCGTATTTTACAGGTCATATTAATATTATACACAGTGATTATTAATAAGAAAATGCAGAGCATCAAGTTTCCTGTGAAGTCACTTGAGGCAAGAACTATTCACCATTAGTCCCTAAGGGATAACATCTCAGTCACGTGAATGAGAGACTTTTGAGCGACACAAATTGAATTTCAAATCAGTATAAACTTCAGATCTTTATGGGGTCTTATCAAAATGGTGCACTATTGTATAGCTCTACTGTTATTATGAAAACCACATTACTTTTATGCCTAAATGCCACAGAGAATTGTTAATTGGGATCTGAGGTGTTAGAGGTGCGCTTTTATTTCCAGCTTCATCGGCAAGTTCCCCCTTTGTCCCACAAGAGTAAGTAAATCCACGAGATACTCTATACATCTTGCACTGAGCTCTTTGTGGAAATAGTGATCCATCCAATCACAATGTGAGCATTTATTAAGTACATTACATGTGATGGTAGTGCAACAAGATAATGGGGTCTGACATATCAGACATACACTTATATCTTCTCTCTGGTGAGTCACACAACCCATCAGTAAAGCTAACGTCTTTCTTGCACTCCTACACCAACATTAGTTCCACATCAACACCAATTTCCTTTGTATTTATCATATCCTAGCCTTACATAAATGCAGAGGCCTTATTCCTCAAAGAAAGCATTGGCAGTTGGTAGAAAACTTATATTTAACCCATAGTTACATTTGATAAACATTAAGTGTGACTTATTTCTTGCATACTGAGGAGACTAACATGTATTTATTGCATATTGATTAAATGTCAGGTACTATGCTAAGAGAACAACACCTTGGTGAGTGAGCTCTTATTACCTGCATTTAATAGGTGATGAATCTGAATCATAAATCAAATTAAATAACTGGTCAACAGGTGGGTAGCAAGTTAAAAAGTCAACCTCTTAATGCAAAGTCCATCTGACTTTAAGCATCTAATTATAATATGGTTTCCATTTAAAAAGGAGAAACACAGTGTTAAGGGCTGGAAAAGAGCAATGAAGTTACATAAAGGATCAGAACATCTGCCAAGTTCTGTCCTTCCTTCTTTAGGCAACACTGCTTCTTAAAAATGTTAACAATGAGGATGAAATAAATGAGGGTTAGAAAAAAAAAAAAGGAGGGAAAATAATGAAGAAAACGTCCATGTTCAAGGTACCATGCTGGGTACTTCCACAAATATCAATTCAATAAATCCTCCTAATACTGTTTGTATTTTCACAGATGGAGAAATCCCTCTCTGAACAGTAGTGCTTCTACCCAGTGTGTTTTGGCTTAGGGATGATGCGTTTTCAAACACTTTTATTTGCTATGATTTGTTCAGATCTCCTCGTTCTTTCTGCTAGTCCTGATTCACACAGAGGTCCAGGGACCATTCTCTCACCAAAAAAGAAGGGCTGCATAGCAGTTTTCCAAATCATCTTTATTTCATCTTTATTAACCACCAAACCTAGGCACTTCTATGTCTCATGCCGGCATGATAATCAAACCCACAATTTGTCATTTACTTTTTTGTTATTTTTCATGTTCACTGCAAATAACATCTGTTCCACTGAACTTCTTAAAAAAGCTAAGATATAAGCTATTCAAATCTAATGCCTAAGTCTATTATTTTTCATCAAGTGTTGTAACGATTGGAATTTTATATTGAAAACTGTCCATAAAAAGTAACAGAAACATGTACCTGCAGATGCTTTTCTCGTCAGAATGACAAATAGGAATCACAGAACATCCTCTGTGACACCTCACTCACCAGGGAACATTGTTAGGAAGGGCACCCCCTCTGCGCAGCTCACGCGTTCTCTTTATCACTTAGTTAACTTGGATTCATCCTTAAAGTGCGAGGAAAGTTTCTTCTGGTTTGCCTGATTATTTCCAAATTGTCTTCTACAACCTTTATAAAGCCAGTGAGTATGGTAATTACACAATTCTGGGAAGAACTGCATAGTTCTAGTCTAGAATATAAACTCTTGGAAGGCAGGTATGTGTCAGCTTTTATCCAACATTATATCCTGGGTGTCTAATAACAGTCCTGTGTGTAGTAGGTAATTCATTATATGTACTGGATTAATTAATTTGCAAATTAACAACTGAGAGTTAAGGCTGGACAAATCTGTACCCACAGAACACCACAAAGGATACAAGATTTGAAACTTAGGTAAATGAAACAATGTTCCACCCTAGTCACTTCAGCTATGACCTGCCTTGGCTTCTAATCCATTGCTAATATATGTCATGCTTCTGGATACCAAGAACACAGTTGTATTTTATAGAATCCACAAGTATGGGGCCTCCCCGATGGGCTAGGGGTTAAGTCTCAGTGCTTAACCTTACCGACTGAGCTCAAGCCATGGCAGGGTGCTAACCCACATATGGCACAGCAGACCTCTCCTGTCTCAACCGTTGCTACCCTCAGCAGTGTACTTCAGTCAATTTGCCTGTTCTGCTGCCTCTTCTGTCTCGGATGAATCCTCACCCCCACACCTTTGGCCTACACCCCAGTTCTTATATGCATAAATAAACAAAAATAAATCTTTAAAGAAAAAGAATCGACAAATATGTCTTTAGGATTGTCATAAATACACAATAAGAGAAGCACACAAAATGGAGATCATGTGTCCTCTTCACAAAAAGTTCTAACCTGACGGATTGAATAACAAGTTCAGAGCAATGTGAGGAAGTGAAAATGAGGCAGCATTAACCTAAGGGTAAAGGAGCTCACTGCAGCCCGGCCCCGTCAGACAGTGCCTCAGGGCCAACCAAGAGAGCAGAGCCCGTGGCTGAGCACCAGTACGCAGGATGTACATTAAAACAGGAGAGCAGGTAGCTTCAGACTAGAGGAACAGGATAAACATTAGCTAGAGTGAAGGAAGGAAGGAAAAGTCTGCTTGACTCCTTCAGAGGGTGAAAAACAGTGGGAATGTTTCCATGCTTGGGGAGAGCAGAGATGAAGGAATGTCTTCAACCCCAGGTGGAGCTTTGGAGCCAACCGACAAGAGCCACTTCCAAATTCTTAACAGTGGAAGGAGGAAAGTGGGTCGATGGGCTCTGCAAGAGAGTGACGTAAGTTTTCTTTCTAAAGAAGTAAATGTGCATGCACGCATTAGTGACACAGGTGCATACAGAGAGAGTTGGGTTTTTTTAGTTGATTTTTTTTTTTTCCCTTAATAACCAAGTCTCAATCTTTTCAACACTCAGATATCAGTTCATTCAAACTTGGTTCAGCACATCCAATCCAATTTGTGGAATCTAACCAAAAGCAGGAAGCATGGCAGGCACACAGTGGCTTACATTACTGTCTAGGCCTTAATTTTCAGTTATCTCTTGGTCAATGGAATGGCAGAAGCCATGGCAATGTTCCATACAATCAGTCCATGAAAAGATAACTTATGTCAAGCTCTAGCTTAATTCCAGATCTACCAATAAAAGACAGTTCCAGAACATTGAGAAAAGGCATAACGCTAGTGGGTCAATTATAATATTTGACCTTTTAAACTGAAAGTAGTTTGTCAACCAATCAGAGCACAGACAAGCTAAAACGAGTGACCAATAGTTTTCATATATACTGTCAAATTTTTCTTTAAAACATCTTTGATTCAACTAAACTGAAGAAGCTTCCTTTGACCAACAATGAAAAAAGGCATGATATCTTTAAATACTTATTCTTTTAATTAGGTGACACTTTAAAGACTTTTTTTTTCTGTTTATTATTCACTGTTTGTATTTCCAAATCCCTTTCATTGAAATGGTTTGAGTAAAAGTCTGTAACTGAGGACCTCCCTGGTGGGACAATGGGTTAAATCTCAGTACTATGAAGCCATCTGCAGCCACTGCAGCAGGAGTTTGATTCCCGGCCAGGGAGCTTCCACATGGTGCGGCAGACCTCTCCTGTCTTGCCCACTGCTCCCCTCAGCAGTGTACTTCAGTCAATCCACCTGTTCTGCTCCCCACTCTGTCTCTGGTGAATTCTCTCACCCACCCACCCCACACACCTCTGGCCTACACCCCAGTTCTTGTATGCATAAATAAGTAAATCTTAAAAAAAAAAAAAAAGACTGTAACTGAAGGCTGACTGAGCTTTAAGGAGAAAATTAGAAAAGAGCAGTATGTATAAATAAGTGATTAAGAAACACTAACGTAATTACATGTGAAAAACAATGGTTACTTGGGACTCAGGTAAACAGAGGTGAAGATAAGGAAAGTTAATGGACTTACAGTCGATTATTTAGAAATAGGAGCAGCTTAAGAAACAAAGTGAATAGTAACATTAATCTCTTTGGAAACAGGGTCATAGAGCTAGGTTTCTTTTCTGAAATCAAGATTCTCAACTTGAAAAACTCTACCTTCCTCAGTATCTCTTTTAGATTTAGCACTTTCATTATCAGCCCACACCAGCAGAGGAGACTCATCCTGAAACCACAATTTGTCATGTTCATTTAGGAAAAACTTTGGTCTTTCTATTCTCAGTACCCAGTAATTTTTTTTTTTCATTTTATTGAAGGTCCTATAAAATTTCCTACCTAATGTCTGTGTGGGTGCATGCTTTTATACAAATTGGTAGATTTACTTATTATGTATTTTAATCAATTTTGAACAGAATTAATTATGACAACCACATTCACAGTCTTACCCTTTTTTTCTTTGCATGTCTCAGTTTGAAGGGTGTTAATACCTGTTGCGGAAATTTTTCAGTAATTTCAAATCAGTGAGCACCCTGCCCACTTCCGTGAATATCATTCTGCTCCTTAACGTCCTGTGCCAGATAAGAAAAACTCAATTTTATTTTTATCAATTACGTTCTGGTAGATGATGCCAAAAGATAATTGATATTGTAAGAAATGGAAACTGAATATTGATAAGGATGCTCTGCCTTCCTGAGGGGGCAGGGTCAAAGCATACGGTCAAGGACCTAAGGAGAAAGAGCAGTCACTAGGTCTTCCATTGCTCCCCTCAAGACAGACTCTCCAAGTCTCAGTCACCCTTGCAGACCTGGAGAATGGGATGTGCTGAGGTATCCTATTTACTAGCTCACTAGAAACTAAGTTTATATCCCAAAATGTCCATAATGCCCCAATGTTTTCTTCTTCTTTTTTCTCATGAATGCCAATAGTAATAGGCCTATGGTTAATACCTGTAAAAAGATCAAGGAATAGACTACTTCTTAGACTTCTTCGCTTGTCTCTTATACAGCTGTTCAGGAGCACCCCTGGGGAGTGTCCAGCAGTAGTCAGCCAGCAGTGTAATTAATGGACCATTTTCCCTGATATCTTTGATCCATTGATGTGATATCTTGATGAAAATGTTCGCCATGTGCATCACTAACCATACCATAGTATTCTGGGAAGAAATCCAGATGGGAATGAAGGAAGTGGATCTTCAGAGACATATTGCAGCCAAGTTTCTGATACTGCATCAGCATGTCTTCTATTAGTTCCCTGTAGTTCCCTGCCCTAACATTGCCAAGAAAGTTTGTAGACACTAGGTGAAAAGCATTCCATGCTTGTTTCACATCACCCTGCAGCAAGTTGTTGAACTGGTCATCTTTGAAGAGCTCTTGAATCTGAGGACCTACAAAAACTCCCTCTTTAATCTTTGCTTCGTTGAGTTGAGGAAATTTGTCATGCAGGTATCGGAAAGCTGGCGAGGTCCGGTCCATGGCTTTCATGAAATTCATCATCAAACCTAGTCTGATGTGAAGGGGTGGTAGCAGAATTTTGTGAGCCTCAACCAGAGCTGGGTGCTGGATATTCTTCTCTCCAACTGCTACATTTTGTCTGCGAGTCCATTCCGTCTGCAAATAGTGCAATTCACTTGCTTGGCTATCCCACTCGCATAAGAAACACATGTATTTTGTATATCCGTGCTGCAGCCCCATTAAAAGGGCAACTAGCTTCAAATCACCACAGACGTGCCAGCTGTACTTGTTATACTCAATGGAATTCAGTAGCTGTTTTAAGTTACCGTGTGTCTCCTTCATGTGGACAGCATGCGCTACTGGAATAGATGGAAGACGGCTTCCATTGTGAGAAGCACAACCTTAAGACTCAGTTTCGAAGAGTCTAGAAATAGTTTCCATTCTTGTGGGTCCTGAGTGATTTCTAAGGTATTCATGAGGCCCCCAATATGGGAACAGAATACCAGAGTACTTTCCTTTCTGAAGAAAGGCTCCAACTGCTGGTGGCGCTTTCAATATAAAGGAATTGTGACATCTTCTAGAAGATTCCATTGTTGGAGTCTTGATCCTAGCAATTCTGCCTTGTTCTTGGATAAGTCCAAATCACAAACCAGGTCATTGAGTTCTTCCTGTGTTAGTCTGTGTGGAGTTGATGATGCACCACAGTGAAAATCTGGATCACTGCATGCTACTGGAACAGTGAAGAACAGGTCAGCTCACCCTTGTCCTCATCAGAAGAATCAAGAGAAAATTCTGCTGGAAGTTCTGGAATAGGAAGTCCCTCACTATGTGGAACTGGTCTCAATGCAGACGGAATGTTTGGGTAGACTCTTCTAGACTTCCTTTGCTTCATTATTCCACCAGAGAGAGGAGGAACCAAGCAGAAGTCACAGTCTTTGATGTGGCTGCTTGGCTCTCTCCACACCATGGGGACTGCAAACAGCATTGATGGTCTTTTGCCATTTCACCACTGTGAGAGCTGTGTTGTACATGTAGCACAGCACAGATGCGGGGCCCATGGCTTGTCTTGGTCACCAACCTTGCCTCTGAAGTCAAGATGATAAGCCTTCTTCACTTGAGAAGTGATACTTTTCTTCTGGTTGGCAAATGTCACTTCCTCACAAATAGAGCAGAAATTGTCCATGCTATTAACACACTTTCAAGGCATGACTGTTCTGTATTGTGCCTAAATGGATAAAATAATAACAATTCTATGGAACAGTAGCTTCAACTGTCTCACACAAAATCTGAAATATTTTCAGTGCTCAACCTCTCCCACAGGGCTTTCTACAGTGTACTGCTGATGTCAGCTTACTTCAGCAGCCACCTGAGAGTATTATTGCATTGCATCAGAAAATAATGCAATCCACTCTGGATGATGTGTGCATGATGGTATTATGCAATGCGATGCAATATTACATCATTCTAGGCTGATTTAGGATGTTGTTGTAGTGCTACCGGATAAATTTACATGGTGAACATAAAATGAATTATATGAAATATCTTCAAAACGAGAGCTAATACAATTTTTTCAGGGTTATATTCATGTTCAGCACACCAAGCTACTACAGATGAGGGCTATTTTAAGTCAGTAGCCATCTCAATGTTGACCAGTATAATTAATGAAGTAATACATGAAGAGCATTTTACATGGACATAGGGCTCAGCTAATGTAGACATGTGTCATCCACAGTAAAAGACTATATCAGCACCTCACCACATTGTCAAGGGTAGCAAAAAAGAGTCCCCAGGTGTTTAAGTTACCTAACAAGGAATACGGAAAAGCAGAACTTTTCAATATTAAGTTGTGGTAAACCGATGTATTTCTTCAAAATAAGTTTAGGAATTGAGGGGCAAATGTATGTGTAAGGTCTAAGTTAAAAAAAAAGATCAAATCTGAGGTACTCAGTGTTTTTTCATTTTATTTTTAATTAGACAAATTTTTCATGAGTAGTATAATAAGGCCATGATATTCAATAACTGACAAGAAAAAAAATAACTGACAAGACATTCACAGATAATAATAAAAATATGAAAAATGCCATGCAGTATTTTTAAAAATAAATTAATTTGAGAAGCACTATATGTACTTCATTTACATGCATACATAGGTATTATTTACTAACTTGTTTTGCCAATATTTTCTCCCCAAAATAAGTGCCACTGACTAAAAGGGTAAAAAGAGTAAAGTAAAATCTTTTAGCCATTTTTATATAATATTATGAACATTACTGCAATATACAGGTATCAACTACAGAATTTTAAGATGTTGGGGTTGTAAGAAATCTTACCAATGAACTTGACATTTTATGGAGAATATGAATTAATTTCAAATAAAGTCTCTAACAAAAATATGAATCTTATGGACAAAATTGACTTTGTAAATTCACCTCTATTGATTGTCTAAAGAAAATTATTTCTTTTGCTAAGAAACAACTAAAATATTTGGAAGAGACAGAAAGTGCTTTTGGACCCTGCTCTGTTCATGTGAACAAGCATGAAAACACGCCATCTATAGGCAATTTAAAAAAGGAAATCATCTCCTTTACCAAAAAGAACTGATGCTCACTTTAAAGGTTCTTAAATTTCTTGTCTTTGTCCCTTCTCCCATACCTCTCTGCTCAGCCTTTCCTTCTTCTTGGGGACACCATCATTTCCTACTGTACTGACTACCTGGGACATATAAAATCCTCAAATTCTCAGCAAGGAAGATACACACAGTGGCTATGGAATGATCCTTAAATATCAAGCTGAGGAAATCACGTCTGAGATATCTCAGATCTCCTTGTCTAGGTGGAAGATCACATTCAGGTATCAAGATTTTTCAAAGCAGCAATGAACTGGAAGTCAACCAAATGTTGGATCATAAAATGACTTAGAAAGCATGTGTGTAACTGTTTTTTTCAAGAAATATAAATGAAATATAAAAGCAAAGAATGGAATAGGAAGTATGCTATACAGAACAAAACAGAAAACCCATTTTATTTCAGTATCTCTTTCTCTCATCCACCCCCCCAACACACACACACTCACTAGGTTGTGATGGAAAAAGTTTTTCTCACTTGCATGATGGTCAAAATATTTGAAACCATTAAACCAGAAATTACACACTGGCATCTAATGCATAGGTTCCAGACTACTGAATGTGTGAGCTCACAGAGTTGGTTTCTTTAAATTGAATTAATTGCTAGTATTTAAAGATTTGACGTGAAAATTCATGCAAAAATCTGTTTGTGTGTCTTCCTTTAAAAGGTCAGAGGGCCTGGCACTCCTTTGGGGTGTAGTCCCAGAGAGTTAAGGACACAGCAAGGACTCTCCAGAACATCACGACTTCTGCGTCCTCCTTTTTCACAGTCTTCTATGTGCCAGATTATTTCAGGCATTTGAACTTCACACCTCTGGTCTACACTTCCGCTTCTATGATGACCACAATGGTCCATGGATTATTACAGAAACTCAGAATTGAGCCTATGTCATTTCACAGTCTGACAGACACTGAATAGCGACCATCCATGAGCATAAAGGAAATAATCACAAAATCATCCATCTGTAAAGCCAAAGCCTCAGTCTAAACTTTTCATTTCACAGATGAGGATACTGACACCCCCAAAAGGCAAGTGAAATGCTAAAGATCAGAGAGTTAATAGCTCCATGATTAGAAATAAGTTCTCCTCACTCTTATCTTGATGTCCTTTTCAACTACACATGGTTGCCTTAAGTAATTTTCAGAAATGAAAGGCAGTACAAATTCTACTGAGGCATACCAAATCTAAAGTGATAAGTGTTATATGTAAATGATCTATAACTAATGTGGGAATTGTCGATAGAAATAAAATACCAGGAGTCACCACTATCCCGTTCTCACCAACAGCATAGTCTATTCACACCAGCTTCCTTACTTTTCTCCAATATTCAACTGTGTATCAAATGAGGGAGTACAGACAAGTGTATCAATTGCTCCATAGTGTACATTCTAAAATATGAACTACCCGAGTTACATTTCCTAATTTGGGAAAATGTATCAATGTATTAAGATACTGACAGATGTTAAAGTGGAGAGGGAGCTAGGTGAAGGAATTATGGAACTTCTTTACAATATGTTGCAACTTTTCTAAAAATTTTAAATCATTCCAAATTAAAAGGCTTATTTAAAATATCGAGAGACTGTAATAATGAATGTTATTATGATGTTTGTAATGAATAATGATGAGAATGCCATATTAGGAAGAAAAATCTATAAGGATCTACTGCAGTATAACTATCACCACTCAAAACTCTGCAACCAGCTGGCTCAAGGCTAATTAATGGTAAGGCGATAGCTATAACAGGTCCCAAAGACTGCTCTATTGTTGCATTACAATGCTTTCTCAAGACATACAACACAAAAAAATAAGTTTCAACTAATAAAGACATATACTTTCAGAGATTCAGGGTATTTCTGAGAACATGTATTGCTAATTTTAAATCTGTGATTTCAATAAAGAACAGTATAGTAATAAATATTTTATATTCATATTATATTATGCTCATATAACATATATATTCATAGTCATATATATTATATTCATAGTCATATATATTATATTCATTGCATATATTATATTCCATGAAGATGAGGAACAAAGAGAGAGAAAGCTTGCCTTCTTAAATCATAGAAAGAGCTAGATAATATGCAAAGGACAAGACATTCTCAAGGAAATGTCTTTACAGTTGATAAACATGTCTAATTTCAAAATAGGCTGTCTGGGGACTGAAAGTTGTGTGACCCCAATTATCCCAGTAGGGACATGCTGATGTCTAGACCTACAATTATTACCAAAGACTAACATTTGTAACAAAAAGCAATGTGGATGTAAGGGTATCTCATACCTGAATTCTAGGAAAGAGGCAATTCTTCAAAATGCTTTTAAGTAGTCATTATAAAGTCCCATATCTGCTGTGGCAGTGGATACTATTTAATTGCTGGCCATTAGTTCTTTAGAGTAGAATGTATAATCTAGTGTGCATCTGATCTACAGGGTCCAACAAAATCCTACGCTTCTGACTGGAAATGATGCAGAGTTGGAAAGTAGTGAAATAAAAAGAAGGCTTTCAGAAAACAGCTTTTTATTGCGATATGTCTAGACCTTGCTATTTCTACCCTACCTCAAATGCTAAAGCAATCAAGCATAGAAATCAAAAGAATGCCTTTATGAATTTACACACACACACACACACACACAAATACTTGATTACTTGATACACAAATATAGATTATAGCTATAATTATATATACACATACATATATGTGTATATGTGTTAACATACACATATATACACATATATGTGTGTATGTGTTAATGTATACATATATACACACGCACCAAAAAAAACATGAGTTTGAATAATATTTATTCAATATTGGGGCCTCCCTGGTGGCCTAGGGGTTAAGTCTCAGCACTATCACCACTGTGGCCTGAGTTCAATCCTCGGCCAGGGAGCTGACCCACATATGGCGCAGCAGACCTCTCTTGTCTCGCCGGCTGCTGCCCCCAGCAGTATATATCAGTAAATATGCCTGCTCTGCTCCCCACTGTCTCTGGTGAATTCTCTCACTCTTTGTACCTACACCTGGTTCTTCCACGCAAAAAAAAAAAAAAAAAAAAGATGAGTCATTAAAAAAATAATTTCAGGTCTTACATCCAGGTCCTTTATCCATTTTGAGTTGACTTTTGTGCAGGGTGTGAGGTCGTAGTCTAGTTTCATTTTTTTGCATGTGGCTGTCCAGTTTTCCCAGCACCATTTATTAAATAGACTGTCCTTGTTCCACTGCATTTTCTTTGCTCCTTTGTCAAAGATTAGCTGTTCATAGATATGTGGCTTTAA
>PVIJ01006315.1:0-93456 GCA_004024925.1 Scalopus aquaticus | reverse complement strand
CCACTATGGAAAGCTGTATGGCGATTCCTCAGACTGCTAAACATGGAGCTCCCATACGACCCAGCAATACCACTTTTGGGAATTTACCCAAAGGACACAAAAACACTAATCCGAAAGGATACATGCACCCGTATGTTCATTGCGGCACTATTCACAATAGCAAAGGTATGGAAGCAACCCAGATGTCCAAAAATAGATGTCTGGATTAAGAAGATGTGGTACATATACACAATGGAATACTATTCATCATGGAAAGAAGATAAACACATGCAATTTGCAGCGACATGGATGGAATTAGAGGGAATCATACTCAGTGAAATAAGCCAGAAAGAAAAAGAAAAATATCGAATGGTTTCACTTATAACAGGACTATAGGGAGGCCGGGTGGGAGACACTCAGTGGTGGGGGAGGGGGGAGAGGGGAGGATAAGGGCACAAAATGGAAGAGAGGAGAATACAGGGGACCATGGAGATCGATCACGGGTGAATTGGTGTTGTGTTTCCCAAGGGGAATAAAAATGTAAAAGACATAAATAACAATAAAAAAATACAAAAAAAAAAGAAAGACATTACAGGAATTCAACCTATTTGGTATTTATCTGATAAACTGAAACTCAATTGGAAGCATTGCTGTTTGAGAGAAATGTTTTATCTGAGCATATCCATGAATATTAATTAATCAGTGTGCTAAAAATTATGGGAAAATTCTCATGTCTGATATGTTCTCATATAATATTGTTTGTCAATTCTAGCTGTTGCTTTGGAACTTTGTAAGTTATAATGTTGAACAAATCTCCTTGTCAAATATGTTATCAGATCTTTAATTCTGGTTATTTCAGAGTTTTAACATTTCCATAAATTGTTTGGAAAGTAACATTAGACCTCAATAATATTTTAACCCATGCTAATTGGTGGAACTCAAGATTTAGAGCTTTCTACACAGGACTGAATGAACTTAATGTTTTGTTTTAAATACTACTGGGTTTTTGTTGTTGTTGTTGCTTATTTCAATTCAAGGAGAATGCTTTTAGCTGACCATGATCTTCAGCAACATTAAATTGCATTTTGTGAGCAAAATTAAATTTTGTTTTCATTTTCTACATTTTTAATACCATCATGTGGAAAAATGGTTATAAATATTCTTATTACTCATTGCAATATGCCTATCTGTGCAAAATTTCAATAAGAAATGTTGTTTCTCCTTAAATAGTGAATTGGAAATATGTTTACATTACTTGAGCTTTGATTGGAATATCACACTTGAGACCTTCTGGGAGTTAAGATGAGCAGAACCAAGAGTCTGCCACTTTGCCTGTAAGGTTCCTGAGACCCCTCAGGAGAGTAGGGAAGTTCAGCTCCTTTGAAGGTCTGGAGACCTCAAAGAGAAAAGCTTTAGGAATCTACCCAAAGACACAAATGTTGCAGAGGATGTCTTTTGACCACCTGCAGCATGGCACCTGCCTGAACAGGTCAAATGTTGAGAGCTCAATTTAAGATCACTTACAGAAAGCTCTAACAACACAAACAGAAATTCTATTTGGTTATTCTGTCTTGTGAGTTTATGCAAAAACAGATCAAATAGATTGGAATTAGATTTAATTTACAAACATATTTTGCTCTACTATTTGATAGAATTAGGATGAAATTGGAGAGAACATGATTTTAATAGTAGCCTCTCAACCATTTTTGATTTTTTCCTTTTGGCTTGGACTGATTGACTGTTTTCTAGAAATGCAAGACTTTGCCACATTGACTATGCATGGACAATGCACCATGACTGATTGTTATTTCCTTTGAATACACTGCAATCTCAGTGACAACTGTCTTCTGAGACTGCATCCCAGCATGTAGTTTTCATGACCACAGAAATGGTGACAAAAAATTAAAAATGGGGAAATTATAAGAGGAACAGTGAAGTGCAACCTCCAAGCCCTCGGTGCACTCAGAGCCAACCCAAGATTTCATCTCCTGACGTCCTCAGCAGGGGTCTGATAGGAAATAGGGGCAAAGAGGAATGTTTGGCAGTAAAGATGCTGGGGATTTTGCAGTAAAACTGTAGGTGCCTGGGCAATTAAAACTGCTGACAAGGAGGGAAGGTTGTGGAGAAGCCATCAATTTGTCTCATGTAGTTTCAACTTGGACCTCTGTTTCTGTTCAGTGAATGCTATCCGGTGTAAGACAGATGGCATTTGGCCATGTGCTGGAATAATATTCTTTCTTTCTTTCTCTCTCTCTCTCTCTCTCTCTCTCTCTCTCTCTCTCTCTCTCTCTTTTTACACACACACACACACACACACACACACACACACACCCCTCCCTTTTATCACTCGCTATGCAAAAAATCTTGCTCTTCTTTCCCTCTGTGTATTTGCTTTTGAGACATGTACTGCAGTAGTGCATGCACAAGAAAGGACCCATGAGTTGCTTCACCCTGGGCCCCCAGGTTTGGCCCATTTCAATTATCAGTTGTCAGTACAGACCTTCCCAATCTTCACTCACAGTTAAACTTCTGTACCCAAACTCAAGACGTTAAGTTTTTCTATATTTAATTTTTTTTTCTTTCTTGGTATGGACTCAGCATTTAGGATTCAGGCCTAAGATCATTTTGAATCTTGATTCCCTTGTCTTTTCCTTTAGCTATCTCTCCAAGACTAATACCTGAATATTTGATAAGCAAACATCCGGCATATTCATCCAAGCCACAGTCACTTCCCAAAGATAAAAAATGACATTATTGAGTGGCTAGGGCTAGAAAGATAACATGGATATATTTAATTGATGTGAATGTGGATATCTCAAGGATACATTTGAGTAAAACTTAGTAAATTCCAATTTGGACTTGCAGAAGTCAGATATTCTGAAAACAAGGTGTGGTTGAGTGTATTAATCATCACATTGAAATATAAGTATATAAGCTTTTATAAGATTTTAATTACCTAACCTTTGAAGCAGTTGGTTGATTTTGGAATTGCTTAAAAGCCAAAGAAAGTTTTCGAGTAATTGATAAACCACAAAGAATTAAGAAAATTTCTAAGAGTAGAAATAAGCTGTACTTCTTTATCAGTCTCCAGGTTGCACTCAATTCATAACATTTCTTAGCACTGTCATGATAAATCTCACCTTCTAACATGGCTCATAACATTTTTGTTTATTTCAAATTTTTGTTTTTTTTTAATTTATATCATTTACATTATTATGTATTCCCCATAGGTTTCCCACCACCAATTCACCCATTTTTCAATGTTTTTACCCCCATGCCTATGTCACCAATATCCCAGTCAAATTTTCTTTTTCATGAACATACCATGTACTTTTATACTTGTGCCATCTGATATGTTCTTCCTTCTGCCTGTTATTCCCCCTGTCTCCCTATGGCAAATTTTCATTCATTTCTGTAGATCCAGTTCAATTTCCACTTCTGTGAAATTAAATCTAATTTCACAATCATTTTTCCTTCTTGTAGGTTTACCATTGAGTTCTGTAATTCCTCTGTTATTGCCCTCAATATTGTGTTAAATCAGGACCTCCCTGGTGGCGCAGCGGTTAAGCGCTGCGCTGTGGAGCTGTCGGCAGCAGCGATGTGAGTTCAACGCCCAGGGGGGGAGAATCCCACATGGTGCGGCAGACCTCTCCTGCCTCGCCCGCTGCTCCCCTCAGCAGTGTATTTCTGATCTGCCTGTTCTGCTCCCTACTCTGTCTCCGGTGAACCCTCTCGCCGCCCCACACCTCTGGCCTATACCCCAGCTTGTATGTATAAATAAATAAATCTTTAAAAAATATATTGTGTTAAATCATTTCCAAGTGTGTGTCACTGGCAACAGCTTAACTAGGGGACATCAACTAGTAGCCTCAGTTTCAGGCATATTATAGAACCTAGACTTTGATCAAACGTTATAGGACTTACTCAGTTGGCAGCTACTCTGAATGGAATTTCCTGTGGGAAAATGTGAACAGTGTTTAAATAGCATAATTTCAAATTAACTTTGGGAACACAATCCTATCATTAATTCTCTTGTTAAACAAATATTTCTTGAGCACTTACTATATGTCAGACTTGTTTTAGTGACAAGAAATACAATACAAGACAAATCAGTGAAGTATTGTGCCTTCATGGAGATAATATTCCAATTGGGAAGGTAAAATAAGACAAAATAGGTTTAAAATTATAGTATGTTAAAGAACTATAAATGGTAACAGGAAAAACAAACCATGATAGAGGAATAGAAACTATCAGGGGAAAGGGTTGCAGTTTTAGAGAAGGTGATCAGAGGAGGTCTCACTGAATGATGCATTACAGTAAAAATATGAAAGACATAAGTAAGTGGGCTATGTAAATAGCTGGAGAAAATAACATGACAAGCAGAGGAAACAGCAAGGTCACAATCTAAAAGAAATGACTAGCTGGAAAATTCATGGACAATGGTGAGGCAATGTGGCTAGGAGTGGGAGAAACAAGGTGAGAAGAGAAATAACCAGGATCTAGTCTGTTAGATACCTACAGGTAAGCATGAGGACACTGGTTTTTTTTTGTTTGTTTGTTTGTTTGTTTGTTTCATGAGATGGGAAGTCAATGAGACTAATAAGCAAAAGAATGATAGGATGTGATTCATAATTTCACAGGGTTCCTCTGATTACAATAGGCTAGGGGCAGAGGGCATAGGGCTAACACAGAGCAAGAAGCCTGTTAGAAAGATACTGTAATGACACAGTGAGAGGTGATGGGAGTGATGAGAAGTGGTCGCATTCTGGAAGAATGTTAGGATTTTCTGGTGGATCAGGTGAAAGTTGTCAAAGAAAGGGAAGAGTTAAGACTAAATATCAAGATTGCCTTTTGTCCTATCAATTTAAATAACAAGTTTGCATTACCTGAAATGAAGAAAAGGATAGGAGAAGCTGGTTGGGAAAACAATCCAAAACTTAGCTTTGAGATACTGCAATCCCTATTAGACATTTAAGTGAAGATAGCAAATAGGAAGCAGGGTACATGGCTTTGAACAAGGAAGACATCTGTCTTGGATGTTTTGGATGGATTTACATTATATCAGCACGGACGTGCTATTTAAAGCTATGATCTGATAAAAAAAGCTATGATCTGGACTAGATCATGTGTGGAGTGACTATAAGAAGAATGGGAAAAACAGAAGAGGTTCAATCTGGGACACTCTAATATTTAAAAGATGAAGAAGTAAGGAGAAACCAGAAAACAAAACTAAGAAGGGACATCTAAAGGAGATAGGAGGAAAATCCAGAAATGTTGTTTAATTGGAAGCCAAGAAGAGAGAGTTTCATGAAGAACATATTGAACTTCTGTGTGACAAGTGTGGAGGTTTTAAGCAAGGTGAAGACTGAGAATAACCACTGGATTTAGCAACGTAGAAATCTAGGATGACTTGACAAGTACAGTTTCAGGACAGTAATGGTGGTGAAAGTCTGATTGGGGTAGATTCAGGTGAGAATGGGAAGAAAGGAATTAAAGAAATTTAAGATGTCCTGAGAAGGAAATAACAGAATTAAGAAGAATGAGAACTGAGTTTAAGAAAGGTTTTTCTTTTAGGATGGGAGAAATGATTAACTGTATGCAGCAGAGACAGAAATATTCAGTAGAGAATATTCAGCAGAGCGTGGGAAATTAATGATGGTGGAAAGAAGGGGAACGTTGCCAGACTATGTTCTGGGCACAATTTAGGGAATAAAGTATCATAAACTATGTGGGAGCGGTGATATGGGCAAAATACAGGCAATGGTCAGAAACTGAAAAGACCACATAAACATGATACCAAGGAAAGATGTAAAAGGAAGGCAAGGGTCAGAGCTATAGTTTGAAGTTAGAGACCAAACAGGAATATGCAGGCCAATCACAAGTCAATGGGACCAGAATCAAACAGCAATCCAAGACTATCTCAGGGTAACTGAAGTCAAGGCAAAGGAAACTAGACAGTATGGACCACAGAACCAACACTATTGCACAGAAAGCATTTTTTTGTGCCATGACTCCTTTTGAGAGTCTGCAAAGCTTTCCCATAGATTTTTCCCTCTGGTTCCTAAATCTGATGGCCAATATATCCTTTTTAGGAGATTGCATTTATCATAATTTTAATGAAGAGTTATATATGTATACAAAAAATATTGGATGTGTAATGTACCAAGACCTCTGAAAATCGATTGGCTATTCCAGAAAGTCTCATCAATGTTTCCAAACCCACAGAAGCAATCACACAGTGACAAATGTGAAGGTGGCAGACTATGGTCACCAAGCCATTTTCAATTTCCTGGGGACTCACCTTTCTTTTCTGCCTCTGTCACCCACTTGTGGTCACAGACACTGAAGTATCAGAGTGGCAAGAAGGAAACAATTTCAGACCCTGAGTCCCTGGTCCCCAGAAGGCAACAGCACAGAAGGGTTATTCTATCTGCATCCAATTCCTATAAAAATAAGGCATCAATCTCATTTATATTAAGTCACTGACACTTGTTTTTTTCCACCGCACTTCCCAACATTACTGTGACTACAACACAGGCACCATCATAGGAAAGGTAACCAGTTGGCCTATAAATGCCAATCCTTTAAGTCATAGCAAGTATCACAGATGCTTAAATAACAAGTTCCCATAGGATATAAAACATAATTTGATCCACAATTTGGTTTTCACACAGCACATCTGGTTTTCAGGAACCCATCTATGTAAATTGAGTTACCTCTATGATATTGTGTTTGCATCTGAGGAACTGGAAAGACAAGATTGACTGTAGGTTAAATAAAAAGTGCCTAGGTCTATCTTGATTTGCTCTCCAAGCTCCTGTGATAACATATGTAAACACCCTGTAGGTAATTAGATTCTAAATTCTTCTTTGCTGTAATTAACCAGGTGTTGTTGGAATGACAGTTTAAAAAAACAGCATTTTTCCTACATAAGGTTACAGCATATGATTTTTTTCCCCATTTAATTAAACCTCTGCACAGTGAATAATGCACCTGATTTACATGTTCAAATCTTTCCAGAACCCCCCAACTCAGCTAAGAAAGCCAGTCTCGCTGATTCAGGTAATTGTGTTACCTTAAAAATACCGTCCCCAAAGAATCCTTTATAGCCACTCAGAGCAAGCATAGAGTCAATTATTAAGGTTTCTACTTGTATTGCGCAGTCTGCACTTTCTACTTTAGCATTGTGCCTATTAATTTGCTCAGGAACTACGTTGCTACTTTTGAAGCTGGGGTAGAGACTGTTGAGGTGTTAGGATTTTCCATGGTTGCTTAACATTGGAGGAGAACAGAAGTGCTAACAGCAGACTGA
This sequence comes from Scalopus aquaticus, assembly GCA_004024925.1. NCBI lineage: Eukaryota > Metazoa > Chordata > Mammalia > Eulipotyphla > Talpidae > Scalopus > Scalopus aquaticus. The sequence continues at coordinate 86,165 of PVIJ01006315.1, read as the reverse complement.
TGTTTGGGTTTAGGCCAAGCCACCTATTCCAGATGTTAAAGAGAGGGTCATTGGAATGTGTCCTGCATTGTGAAACTCATATTGAAAGTACTTTCTACTTCATTGATAAAATGACAAGATTTATTAACCAAAATTTATCTCTACTGGTTCTTTTATTACCAGCAGTAAGTTTCCATAACAGCATCACCATCCCAAACATTTGTTAAAGGCTTAAACAGTTTCAAATGTGTGTTCTTTTATTTAATTTACAGCTGTTTCTAAAAATGCATCATTCAGTGTTAGATGAAACAGTTTATGCTTCCTGTCATATTTCACATTTTGTTTTATGCTTGGTAGATTTCATGGTGATCTTTTTTTAACCAATAAACTTTGTTTTAGTGAAGATACATTTTCTTTAGTCTGGCTGCAAAAAGAGTCCTGTATCATGAAACCTTTTCACTGACCTACATATTAACAGTATGTCCTGAAGACCTTGAAAAAATATTTGGACCTGTTAATTCCCAAAGAGCTTGGCTGCATTCTCTCATGGCTTTATTTCACAAAGCCAATGTGGTAGAGTGGGAAGCATGCTGGACCCAGACTCAGATTACCTGGTTCTAAATCCTGACTCTGCCACTTTCAAGCTCGAACTTTGGACAAGTCACTTAAATTCTCTGAACTTTAACATCATCTTCTGTGACTTAGGGCCAGAAATACTTATCACAGGGTCATTCTAAGGAGTCAATACGGTACTCATGTAAACCTGAACCTGACCAAAACAGGCAATCAGGATCCATTAATAGAATCTCCAGGACACACACAATCCATCTGCATGAGATCACATGCATCAATTATTTACATAGAATCTCCTAAAGTGCAATTATATGGGAAACTCCAGGCAATTTAAGATGTTCTGGCCATGTAAGAGTTAACCAACTTATAATTTAACCCTGTATCAACCTCCTGTTTATGCTTCAGCAATACAGATTTTGCAGTTCAACTTACTACTATTTTGTCCTGCAGTCTTTTATTTTATTGACTTTTTAAAAAAAGATTCATATATGTATGCATATAAGCTGTGGTGCAGGCCAGAGGCGTGGGGTGGTGAGAGGGTTCACCACAGACAGAGTGGGGAGCAGAACAAGCAGATGGATGGAAATACACTGCTCAGGGGAGCAAAGGGTGAGGCAGGAGAGGTCTGCAGCACCATGTGGGAATCTCCCCTGCCAGGGATCAAACTCATGGCCACAGCTTACAGCAGCTCTGTAGCTCTGTGCTTAACCCTTTGCGCCACCAGGGAGGCCCGCAGTCTTTTATGTTTACCTCCCCAGAAAGGAACAGCCTATAGATTTCCCACCAAAATTCTCATTTTCTGTCTTTCCTTACCGTCTCCTTACTCAGTGTCTACAGAGCACAAGCCATACCCAGCAAGACTGCTTTTAACCCAAGAGAGCCAAGTATTCGGGGCTGAGGTGAGTACAGCACTAATCTTTCTCCTGACACTTCACTTGGAAGAAACTGTGTCTGCAGTATAAGGGCATCTCCTCTGGACATGAGCTGTATGAACCCACCTGTGGCCACGGTCAGGGACTAAAAGGAACTGCCTAGGGTCAGAGTCTAGGAGCTCAATCAGTCACACTGAGTCCAGCACCTTCAATCCACAGGCAAGTACTTCTGAGTCAGAGACTAATTTGAAATAAAGACAAACATGAGCCTTTAGCCCAATCTGTACCTAACGACATATAATACCCAAACCTAACCAGCGCCTTCAGGTAGCAAGGGCCTTCATCTAAATCAGCTTGATTAACTCTTCTCTTCCTCTTACCATTCTTTCCCCTTTGAGTGTCTTTCAAACTCCATTAACTGTAACCCACAGTTAGATACATTTTACTTTGTGCTCTTCCTGCAGCATCTAGTAGGAGGATGAAGACCAGTCTTGGCAATTAGACTGTCCACATTTCAAAAAATGTCAACATGCCCCTGAAGGGACACACTGTTGTTATGAAGGACTCCAGAGGTTCCTGCAGAGGGGCTTCAATCACATCAATGTCGAACTCTGAGTCCTTGGAAAGAGAAGGAAGAGGCTCCAGGTTGACAAGTGGTGGGCAAATAGAAGGAACTGGCTATAGTTCACACTCTATATTCAAGCACGAAACATAATCCAGGGTGCTGCACCTGGCTCCCCTTACAAGCTGCAATCAGTGTGTGCTCACTTTCCCATCAACACTGTTATTCAGGAGAACAGATCTCTTGTTGACATCCAAAGTTTCTTGGGCAAAAAGTACATTTGCATCGTTTGGATGAGGCCAGGCATTGCTTGTTATCTTAAGCCCAGAAAATCAAGTTAATTCTTAAACCTGAATCAAGTTCAGCTGCTTTGATTCAGCAAACCACAGTAGTTAAAAACAAGGATATCAGGGAATTCTTGGGTGGTATCTATGTTTCTGAAAAAGGAACAGTTCAGCAGGCTGATGAATAAGATTTAAGTCTGTAGCTGGAAAGCCACAGACAGCAAGATACTGGATGACTTCTCAGATCTATTTGTGAAATATCTTTGAGATGCAATAAAAATCATTACTATTTGGGGGATAAAAACAAAGCTAAATTTTACTTTGCAACACAGTATAAATAAACATGCACACACCACACACACATCAAAAATGTTATGCAACAAGTCTGGCCCTTACTACATACAAGGTGCTTTTATCCCCACTCATATTTTATTTCAATTATTAAATGCTGGTCAAGACCTATCAGACTGACTTTATGCCTCACTATTGAGTCACAGCCTGTAGTTTTAAAATATTGATCCAGGATTTAATAAGGAACTACTAATCCGTAAAAGAAGTAAATGAGGACCATACTCTAGAGTATATGGAAGTTTCCAATTCTGTTAAAGTATATGGAAAGTTGTAGTAATATATAAAAGATGTAATTTATCCTATTTTTCTGACTAATCACAACTAAAAACTGAGAATTATATTTAAAATAATCGTAAGAAAAGACAGACTCTTTAGAAACCACAGGCAACCTAGAAATGTCAAGAAGTGCAAGGAAAAGTTAACTCTCTCTAAACAAAGGACTGGGAAAGGGGGAAGCCTACCAAGACATAAAACATTTAGACAATAACCACTCTATGATAGAGGCAACCAGTAAAACTGAGACCCATCACCACCCATGACACTGAAGCCCAAGAAGTAAGGCTAGATGAAGCTATTATGAGGCACCCTAACTCACCCCATTTGGTGATGTCAGAGAGTATGAGTAGGATGCAAGGACTTGCATCCCTGTTGGGTGGTAATTAGTTCCTCCTTCCCCTGTATACTACATCATCAGAGACATTGTGAAGAGCTTCTACCTCCACACAGAAGCACCAAGGAAATTCTGCTTTTCCACTGGGGTAGTGTCAAAAGAATCCTAGAAAAGAATTAGGACATTCTCCTACTGGTCACAGTGTCACAGTGGTCAGAAGGCCATCTCCAATATGCTTTCAGTAGAGACTATGCAAGGAACAGTAATGAGGTATTTCCATTTCTCATAACGAGAGAGAGGTATAAGACAGAAGCCATAATTCGCAACCCTGCCCTGATCCGTCAGTTGTGTTTGAGTGGGGATCCTTAACTTCTAACCCCAGTAATAAGTTGGTGAGCCTCCTTCCCTTCTAGAGGGATTTCATAGGAAAGCAACTAAAACCAAGACTTCAAGTAAGATCTAGTTTCAGATAACATAACACCTAAAATAGCCAGGTGTAAGTTTAAAAATCATTCTTCTTACCAAAAAAGATGTTAGTGAATGAAGATAATACATGCTATTATTGAGATAAAAGGTGCTTTCATTATCTACTAATGAAATAACATTATCTACTTTTAAAGCATCTATCATTAAAAATTGGTTCAATTATCGATAATAAATATAATTAAAACAAACGAAAAAAATATGTAAAATTTAAACAGACATAGAATGCCCCAACAAACAGAAGATATCAAGATGAGTCAAGGAAAATTACAGAACTGACAAATGTAACAACCAATCTTTTAAAATTCAACAACAGAATGAATGAAGCAGAGTAAATAAACAATGAGCTGGAAAATAGAATAATAGGGATTACATAATCTGAACAATGACAAAATAGAGTGAAAGACAAAAGAAAAAAGACTCAGGGACCTGTAATAATATGACAAAATATTTAGTATTCCTGTGATTGGAGTCCTAGAAGGAGAAAAGAAAGTGAAAAAATTTCAGAAAAAAAATGAAAATAAAAGCTATTGGATAGTGTTTCCTCCTCTTCCATTTTCTAGGAGTTCCAGGTCAGTGTGAAAGGCAAGAAAGTTAATTATTTGTTGGAAGAAAGAAGTAGAGGTGTCTCTAATTTGTAGGTAATGTGATTGTCCTCATAAAAAATCCCAACAAGTATACAAAAACAGTGTTTTTACTCTTAGAACTAAGTGAATTAGCTAGTCAATAACTGAGTTCAGCAAGGTTGGAAGACATGGCGAAACATATAAAAAATGAATTACAGTCTTATATAGTAGCAATGGACATATATAGACAAACAAATTCAAACAAAATACCATATGTAGTCATTGAAAATATGTAAGAAGTACTTGCTTTGGCATCACATAAAGTTGGAATGAATGAGACTGGCAGGGTCTTTGTGCAAATGTGATGTGCAAATTCATAAAGCATTCCTTAATTTTGTGTTGGTGATAAAATTCAGGATGCTGATAATATCAATGTGTAATGAACACTGGAAGATCATTTTAAATTAATGATGCAAAAGAGAGCAACTATTCCAGAAAAGCATCTATAGTTGGTGGTTGACTAACCCTAGACTGCCTGACTCCTTCCAAGATCTGAGAATGAAGAAACCCTTCCTGCATCCCCGCATATCCTCAAATTCCCTTCTTTTGTATATAACCTTTCTTCATGTGCCACTCAAAGAAATGGTTTCTTTAAAAATACCAACTGTTATGCTCCCATGGTGTCACCACACATTAATAAAGGGCTTTCTTTGTGGAAATAAACAAAAAAAATCTAAGAAAATATATAGGACTTACCTTAAATGCTAAAAACTGCAAAATGCTGATGAAAGAAGTCAGAAAAGGTCTAAATAAAGACATACAATGTTCATGGATTTATGGACTCAACATAGTGCAGATGCCAATTCCTCCCAAGTTGATATATATGTTTAATGCATTTATAGAAATATATATATTTTGTAGATACAGACAGACTATTGTGAAATTTATATGCAACACAACAGCTAAAAATAATTTTGAATAAAATTAGATGAATCATTTTACCTGATTCTAAGAATAGTATATGATCCTAGTAATTAAGACTGTGGGATTGGTGGAATAGACACATAGATCAATGGAACATAATAGAAGACACAGGTATAGATCCACATAAATATGCCCAACATTTTTGAAAAAAGAGCAAAAGCAATTCAATAAAGAAAAGACAGACCTTCTGTAAATAGTGCTGGATCAATTGTATATCCATTGACATACAGAAAAAAAAATAGAAAAGAAACTAACCTTGACTTTAATCTCACCCCTTCTACAGAAATAATTCAAAACATATCAAGACCTAAACATAAAGTATAAAATGAGGAAGTTTTTCTAAAATAACAAAGGACATCTTCAGAATCTAGAGCTAGGTAAAGAGTTCTTAGTTTTGATACCAAAAACATGATGCATAAAAAAAATGATAAATTGTACTTCATCAAAATTTTTAAATTATGTTTTTCAAATGATCTTATTAAGAGAATGAAAAGACAAGATACAATATACAGAAACAACAAATTCAATGAGGAACCAATAACTAGAATATATAAGGAACTCTTAATTGTATTTAAAAGAATAAGAATGCAATTAGATAATGGACAAGAGACATTTCATTAAAGCAGATATACAGATGGCAAACAAGCACATGAAAAGATTTTCAACATCATTAGCCATAAGAAAAATGCCCACATAAAGCCACAATGAGATCATTTCACATCTATCAGAATGACTAAAATTTTACAAAGTGACAACACCAAAGGCTGACAGGGATGTGGAAAAACTGGATCACTCCTGTGTTGCTGATGAGAATTATAATTGGCACATCCACTCTGGAAAAGTTTAGTACGTCCTTACAAAAGGCTAAACATGCAACCACCACACAACAAAGAAACCGCAGTCCTGGGTATTTATCCCAGAGAAATGAAAACTTATGGTCAACACAAAAACCTGCATGAATATTTACAGCATCTTTATTTGTTATATGCCAAACTATACATATGCAATGGGTGAATGGTTAACCTGTGGGGAGGCATCCATACGGAAACAATACTCAACAATAGGACTGATGTATCTTCAGATAACTATGTTGAGTGCAGGAATGAACCCCAAAAGGCTGCATACTATATGATATTGTTTATATAATATTCAAGAAATGACAAATACATAGAAATGAAGATTAGTGGTTGCAGGGAGTTAAGGAGTGGGTAGAACAGGAGACCAGTGGGATCCATGTGGTGATGGAGTTTCTGTACCTTGACTGAATCAGTGTCAATACCCTGGTTTTGATTAATATGCTACAGTTTGGGAAGATGCTATCACTGAGGATAACTGAATAAAGGGTATAATAGATGTCTTTGCGTTATTTATTGCAGGTGCAATATTTATATATTTATTGGCCCACCCAAGAAAACAGTAATTTCTTTAAAAATTATATGAACAGCATGGACTTGAGACCTACTCTTTAATATTCATACATGGACCCTTAGCAAGTCACTTCAGCTCCTGGGCTTTAGTTTTTCCTAAATGTGGAGGAAAATGGCAAAAGTGAGCTCAAAGTCCATTTGATCTTGATGCCATATAATAAATGTAGAATGTGAAAGCAGGATAAAGGAAGTGTGTACCCTTGACAGTATTACTGGTCTTGCCTACCTTGCATGGCTATTTTGAAAATCTGTGTGGTAGGTGGGAGAGATCTCAGGCTTTTCCACCCCCCCCCCCTTGGGGATGGGCCTCTGCAGGCCTACATGCTTCCTGACAGAGTAGCAAAGCCTGGGGGGCGTGGCTTAGAGTAGCATTAGAGTGCGCATGCACAGGAGAGAGCCAAGGGAAAAAGCAGCAGCAGTACACAGGGAAGCAGCAAGAGCACACTGCAGGAAGGGCCCCAGAGAAGCTGTCCGGGGGCCAGGAGACCCCCTAGCCTTCTGGCCCCCTGGCCACGAGCAAATGGTACCCAGTGGCCCCCAGCCCTGCCACCTTGTATATAGTTGCCAGAATTTAAGAGTTTAAATTTTAAAAAGGCCATAAAAAGCCGCTGAGGGTTCCAGGACTTGTTTATACCCGTCTGCCCATCATTGAGAACCTGCCTAGTTCCATTTTCCTGCTGCCACTACAAAATCACATGAGATAGAATGTGTGGATGTGTTCTGGAAACCACAAAGTATCTTAACAATATTGGTCATTACTTTATTCTTTTAAGGCAAAGGGGGAGAGAATTTTGAAACATCCTGAAGGACATAAAAATCAATTAAATAATTGAGTTAAATTTCCTTTAGTTACTCTGTGAGAAGGACACCTGATAGGACTTCATTGCCTCCTCTTTGCTCTCCTACTTCCTGCTACTGCTTTTACCATCTACAGCTGTCTGAGGATGGACTGTTACCCACACAGACAAATGATGTGAGGTTTGGGGGGGGGTGTACCCATCCTCACAGAAGGAAGGAGCATAACAAGCAACAACCTCCCAAAAGTTAACCATGTCTGTCAGCTCCCATTCTTAAGACATCATCCACCTCATCTTACTCAAGAAAATATTTTTTGAAAAACTTTCTTATAGAGTAAGGGTAAAATAGAGGTGGGAATAATGCAGTAAGAACTAGAAGTCTCTTGTTTACCATTGTGATGGGCTCTAGAACACCCAACAAAGTGTTCTATTCAAGGTCAACCAAGAAGCCAGAGAGAAAGGGACATTAGGAAATCCACGAAGCTTGGAAAGACAAAGGTAGCTTAGCACAGCAGTCTGGAGAATTATAGGCTCTTTCTGAGACCTGACATGTGGGGAAAAGGATAGTCCAACACCACCAGGTAAAAAATTAATTTGACACCCATCATAAAAACACAGCAACAGCTGTTTAGAGGTACATTTGTAACCCCCTAATTTCAAAGATATGCAGGAGACAGCAGGCCCAATCTGTCAGAGAGGGAAGGTGAAGGGTTTTGTTTCTTATCTTCTAGGGCACCTGAAGCAAAAGAGGACACAGGTCTTAGGACACTCAAGGGACAAATGGAAAAAGGTCACGTACCTTCATTGAAGATGTGAGATCTTCTAAGGGCCTTAACACCTCTAGACAATCAAGGACAGGGTCTCACACAAAAGGAAATAACTGGGGCAAGCTAATAGGTAATTGCGCATGAGACAAATGTCTTTGCCTCAACCAGCATGGACATTAATTATTCAAATAATTTCCATAGTTCCTTTCTTATTGACACAAGTAAAGACATGGCTGGTTTTGTAGGTTTTAAGAACTTTTGAAATTTTAAAGAAGCACCTTACAAAAAGGAAATGGATTACTTTTCTGGGAATAATTTAGGATTTGGCAGTAAAGAGCAAATGGCCTATTCCAGGAGGTAAAAGAGAATTTCAAAGGAAGAAGAAGAAGAATACTTCAGCTCAGAGAGAAAAGAAATGTTTACCCTTACACAGATTATTCTTTTTGTTCCAATTTTATTGAGATACATTTTACATGTAGCATTATATAAGTTTAAGAGGTACAATTGATGATTTGGTACCATCTCTCTCTCATACACACACACATTTTTAACAACTCCACTCCAGCTATGTACACCAAAGACTTAATCCCTTCATGAACCCTTTCCCATGCCCTATCACTGAAGGTCATTTAGGGGGCTTGGACTTCCACCTTAACCTATTCGTAAAGATCCAATCTTCCCTTTCCACCTCTTGGTTGGTATCGGAGGAGGTGCTATAGAGACAAAGAATTTAACCAAACACCCAGTGGTAATGAAGTAATCAAAGTCAAAATCCCATTGGGTTTTGTAAAAATTGACAGTTCATTCTAAAATTCATATGGAAATAAGAGGCCCTAGAAAACGAAAATGGTTTTTAAGAAGAACACGGTGCAAAATCTACTACTTGATTTTAACATTTAAAACAAATTTTCAGTAATCAAAACACTGTGATATTGTGGTAAAGATAGACACAAAATGGAATGTAACAGAGAAGACAAGAATAGAATTATACAGACAAATACTTTAAACAAATGTTCAAAAATATTTCAATGGAAAAATGATTATTCAATAAATATTGCTAGGAAAATAAAATATGTTTACAAATAAAAAAATTCTAATTATATCCTGTCTCCCTTTAATTCATACACATTGGACCACAGATCAAATGTAGAATTATAAAATGTATAAAATATAGGAGAAAATCTTCATTTCCTCAGGTTAAGCAATTATTTTTAAATATAATACAAAGCATGATCCACAAATGAAAAAGCACCTTTTTTAAGGCCTATGTATACGCATACATAACTGCTAATATTTCATATTCAGTTTGGTCAGTTTTCTAATTTTTTATGTACCTGATATTCTCCTGCATTTTAAGCACTGATTCTACATATGTTGCCTTAACTTTTTTTCGTTCTACTAAACTACCCAATACCATACCCCATCTGCCTCCCTCTCTCATCTACTCCACCCTTTCTCCTATTCCCTCTGGTAAACATTGATTTGGTGCACTTTATATATTGCAAAGTAATTATCACAACTGGGTTAATTATCATCTTTATGTGATGATAACAGCCAGAATCTATTCTCTTAGTGATACTCAAGCACATAATACAGTATTGTTAACCACAGTCACCATGTTGGACATTAGATCCTGAAACTTACTCATCCTATAACTAGGAACTTTTATGCTTTGACCAATATCTCCCCATGTCTTTCACTTTCTAGTTCCTGGTAATCACAAAAGTGTGTTTCTGTAAGTTTGACTTTTTAAAATGTAATATTTTTCTGAACTAATTTTCATTACATTCCACTTCACATATCACTTGCACTGCCCTAGAAAAATGAGACCAAAAAAATTTTCTGTGCCTAAATAGAAGTTTATAGTTAGAACAAACCAAAGAGCCCTATATATAGTATATAGATAACAACTATAGACTTCAATTTATTAAAGATCACTCTGAGATTACATATATGTGCATATGTCTATATACATATATTTCCATAGAATATTTGAAAAGGGAATTTTCCTTTTGGTTCCAAGCCTATTCATTCAAATAAGTTTACATGGAGCCTTGTTATATGGACAACAGTGTACTGACAAAGGTTTATAAAGATGACTATGACATAGCCAAATATGGAAGAAAGGAGTACTTATAATTACAAAATCATGAGCTGTTTTGGGATGATGGTAAGCACAAGAAAGATTAACTAAAAAGAAGGAATGATTAAATTCTCTGGCTGATAGAGAAGGTGCAGTGGGAAGATGAAGTGGTGGTAGAAATACAGGAAGGCAATTAACAGTCAGTGGTCATTCCTTAGTTACATGATATGACTGGTTTGAAATGTAAGGGGGTATTTTACAAGCAGGAACTAGGTGAATGATTGCTTCTTGCTTAACAAATTTCCAAACAATGATTATAGTTATTTCCCTAGTATTCCCTGGCTATTTTTGATTTATGTCCCCAAAACTTAAGACCAACATTAGACTGGCTTCTTCCATGGAACTTGCTTTATTGAGTTTGAAGAGAGTTATGGTAAATTTTTCACTGTAATTCTCCCCCTCTAGCTTTTTATAACCTAGTATTTATCTAAAAATAATTGCAAGAAAAGATTTAATCAGGCCATGAGATGCTTATTTCCTGGTCTTTTATCTCTTTCCTTTAAACTTGGTACCAACCAAATACAAGTAACCATGAAGCAAACATCTATGGAGATGGCTGTTGGGTGTGCTCCTGTAAGACATAAATTTTACCTCATATTTCTGATCTGACACATGATTCTAGCTGTTCACATCCTTTTATGGTGTTTCTCAGAACTAGGCAACCAAAGTTTGATTTTAGAGCAAATAGCATTGGCCCATCTACAATGGGGATTTCACATAAGAAACAAGGAGAATCTATCTAAAACCAGAAGCCCATTTAGCACTTTGTGGTCCGCTCACGTATTAATACGTGTTTTTGTCACCAGTATCAGGTGGCCACTCACGTATTAATATGTGTTCATCTAATCTTTGGTTTTTCACGCCACAGTGGATTTATTTGGAACTATTAGGAGCTATTTTTTTTTTATCATACTCAGTCTAGAAGCTTTACACATTGTTTTGGTGAAAGTGTAAGGTGTTTTATGAGAGATATTAGTTTTTTTAATATCCAGTAGTTCAGGAGCTGTGTGTGTTTTATTGAATGCTTATACCATTCATGTGGTAGCACAGAAAATGGCCGGCCCCAAGAGCTGGTAAATTTAAAGGGCACTGGCACACAAAGTGTTAAGTTTAGCATGAGGCAAGAGTAAAATCAGAGCCACTGGCTAAAAGTCCCACATCCGCAACTTTCTCCTTTTTTCACATTTTCTGCTATGCTTTTGTAGACATGCCCATGCTCTGATACACACTTGTTTTCTGCACTTTGCATTCTGCTTTGTTTGTGCAGACCTGGAGAGATTTGTGGACACTGAGATAATTATGTAAGGTGATGTGACTATTCTTTACTGCTCAGGATGATGAGCGCTGGAAGCCCGTGGACATCTAGAAAAATTATTTTCGGAAAATGAGCAGTGGCGGTGGATCGTGTGATGAACTATGGGAACAAAAGTAAATTATAGTCTGAAACAGCTTGGACATTCGTTATTCCTGATGGAGCTGGGCCCTCATTTGGGTTTGGAGGTTGTTGTGATGTATGAATCTCAGGCAGAAAATTCCTCAAGCTTTGTTACAAAGTGAATTCATGAGCGGAAGGTAAGGTATGAGCCACCCATCATTCCAAATTTGAGAGACATTGTTTTCCTGGTACTTGTTTCCATATTTACAATATATTGGGGGAGGGTCCTAAAAATTAACCCTTTGGTCAATACATTAAACCACCGGAAACTCTGTTTTAGATTAGGTTGCATGAATTTCAAAGCCCTTCCTGTATATTCACAAAGTCAGTTTAGACACAAAAATGTCTCAGAAGGATAATTTGAAAGGCTTTTATTTTACGGAACAGAATAGGAAGACAGATCTTATATTTCACTGGATAAAGTCATTAAAAATTTAGCATTTTATCTGGGGGTATTGCAGACGCATAATAAACCAATTAGAAGATGTCCTGTCTTGGTTACATGATGAAAGTCTAGGTGATCCTCTTACGTTAACATTTCATATTATCTATCTCAGAATAATATATTTAAATCAACCAAAAAGATATTTAAATTAGCCAACAAAAAGTTTTAGTTTGCTGACGCAGAACACCTTTTTTGTGTGTGCTTTCTTCTTAGTAACTATCCCAGGCATATCACATTTTATTTCCATCATTTGGATCTCACTTCTGGTCTTATGCCCATTGGGACTAGTAAATCCAAGGGCATTTGGGAATGTATCAAGTGCAGGTATAATCACTTGCACTTTTATACATCTGAGCCTGGGTGAGGAAGGATTCCCAACATCTACCCCCAGAGTTGTGGCAGAGTAGGAAGGAACTGCCTTGCTCAACAGAGGTCATCTACCTCTCATCCTTGTGTTAAGAGATTCCAAGAAGTTAATTCTGACTCAAGAACTTAGCTTTAGGTAAGCCAGCTGATTTGATTTACTGCTGTTCTGTTAATGCTATCATCTGGAGCTCTGATGAGATTTTTTTTTTTTATTTGTACATACAAGCTGGGGTACAGGCCAGAGGTGTGGGGTGGCGAGAGGGTTCACCAGAGACAGAGCGGGGAGCAGAACAGGCAGATCAGAAGTACACTGCTGAGGCGAGCAGCGGGCAAGGCAGGAGAGGTCTGCAGCACCATGTGGGAATCTCCCCGGCTAGGCGTCGAACTCGCGTCACCGCTGCGACAGCTCCACAGCGCAGCGCTTAACTGCTGCGCCACTGGGGAGGTCTGGAGCGCTGATGAGATTTTAAAGCAGTACATATTGGTCAGCAGAAGGACCAATATCAAACTGCTGTTTCTAGTAAGGAAAGCCATATACTCTCTGTCTGTGGGTCTGGCTTAGGAAGCTTGTCTGACTGCTTCCATTGGGTACCCTAGCTCCTCCAATTCAAACATACGCCTTGTAAAGTTTTCTTAGGAACCAAAAATAATAACATATAAGCACACCTTAGTAAAGTCACATGGCAACCCTCATAAATTAAAAGATATATAGGCCTTATACAGAAAACCTCAGAGCTGGCCTGATGACCCAGCAATGTCTGGGTGCTCTCTAGAAGCATCTCACTCTGGTTTATCTGAGAGCACAGATGACCTGGAATGCCTGGGGTTGGCCTAGAAGTCTGTGCTACTGTGACCTCCAGAGAACATTGATAAATAATGCTCAAGAACTCAGGTTGAACCCACAGATACTTGGAGCTTGACAGCCAAGGACTCAGCTGAGTGATAGGACTCACTACCTAAACTTAGAGCAGTGAGTGGGATTGGGGAGCAGCTAAAATGATGGGGAGTACTGCACTACAGAAGGGTGAAGAGCTTTAAAATCAGGGTCACAGGATTTAGATTTGGGCTATAGTATTTCACTATCTTGGTAGGGAGGACCTGAGACCATTAAACCTTTCTGCTTTTGATTTTCTCATCGATGCACTCACCTATTTGACAAATGTATACTGTGCAACTACTATATGTTAGGTGCTGTTTTAGGAGTTGTAGCAATGAACACTGTTGCAAGAACCCTGCAATCTAGTTGAGAGAGACAAAGAATGAAACAAGTAAAACAAAGTATGTTAGATGGTGAAGAGTCTTGAAATAAAGCAGTAACTGCTTCTTAGAATCATTGTGCAGATTAAATGAAATAGTATCTGGCCCTAAGCAAGTTTCCAATATTGCTACTTGCACTATGATTAAGATTGTACTAACAGGAAACATTATTTCTGCTGAGAGCCCATCTTCTCCAACAAGCTTATAATCTATGAAATTGAAGAAAGCAGGAGCCCAAAGCAACCAAAGACATCAGACAAAATATAACTCATAAAGGATCATCACTCTGTCCTAGACCTTCCACAACCTTCTCCTTTCTCTGTCCATAAACCTAAAGATTCAGGTCCACTGAAGACCTGCCATCACCCACTGAGCTCAAGACAAAGGTTCCTTATCACCAACACAGACTGCAGGAGGAATGCAGGCCCTTCTACTCACTTTGTATGACATAATGCAAAACAAACCTTATGCTCTTTACATTTAATCAGTTTTTCTGCTCTCTCTAGAGGAAGGCAATCACTTAACCATAATTATAAACTTGGGGAACTTACAAAAGCTCCAGCAGCACTGTATTCAGTCTGTGTTCCCAGTTTCAGGTGTATTCAGAGACCAGATACCCTCAACCCTGTAATCTTAAAACCTTACCCTCAATCCCTCGCCTTTTTCTACACCCTCTATGCCTTTGCTACCCAAACTATGTTACATGGGCCAGCAATATCAGTATTGTCTGTTATCATTTGTTAAAGACTCAGACTGTCTAAATAACGATCTTTAAGAAAATTCTCAGGAGATTTGTATGCACATTAAAATTCAAGAAACACTGTTCTAGGTCCCTTTCTCTTACAGACTAAAGGCAGGAAAGCAGGTGTTAAATAAAGATAATAAGGATGATGATAATAATGAAATGCTAATTTTGTTATTTTAAATAATAACAAATATTTTAAATAAAAATAATAGGATTTATTGAGAGTATTAAGAGTATTGCCTGAAAGGACCAGGCTAAGGACTTTACATTCATGAGCGCCTTTATTTTTTTTTTCCCCTGATGTTAAACTTCATTATAAAGTTATAATAACCAAAATAGCATAGTACTGACATGAAAACAGACACATAGATCAATGGAACAGAATTAAGAATGCAGAAAAAAGCCCACTCCTATGTAGCTGACTAGTATTTAACAAGAAGCCAAGACCATTCAATAGGGAGAGGATAGTTTCTTCAACAAATGGGACTGGGAAACCTGGACACCACATGCAGAAAAATCAATCACACCCTTATATTACACCATTCATACAAATTAACCCAAAATGAGTCAAATACTTTCTTTTTGGCATACAAGTATGGTAATTTTTTTGGTATGTCTTTTAATTTCCTTTTTTCATATATATAATGTATACTTACAAATATATATTTTTCTCTCTACCAAACTAGCGATGCCCAGATTCACTGCCATTACTATCTCTTGCCCTTTTGAGTCCATTCTGAGAGAATTCAGCCCTCGACCTGCAGGTAAAGGTAATAATGTCTAGAAAAACACACACACACACCTTCACTGAGTGTATAGACAGAGTGGAGGGCAGGCAGGAAACAGTTTATAGTGACTAATGGGACTAGAGCCCAGGGTTTCAAACTCCAAGTCCAGACTCTCCACTCTACTCTGATACTTCTTAACTGTGCTTCTACATTCTATCTTCCCTCACTTTCTAAGGACAAAGCCCCAGGAATGGCAGGATGCTGTAGGAGACTGGTTTGACAGGTGGTTGGGCTACAACAAATGAACCCAAGGTCATGCTCAGTCTCCATATGGGTCAGACCACAGTGGTTCATGTCCACAGACACACCCTCCAGAGCTATTCCACCAACCTGCAGCTAATTTTAAGTAACCGCAGAGGAACTGAGTGAGAAAGTGGCTGCAGACAAGCACACATGCCCCCTGACACAGTACACACCCCAGTCCCGAAGGTCAGCTGTCTTTGTGTGCATATATGAAAGACCACATTATTAGCCCATGTTCTCCTTGAAGTCAGGGTATGAATGTTCTTTCTCCCAAGCAGTGTCCAGCACAATGACTAACACATAACGGGAAGCAAGTACCTGACTTTTAAAGAGGAAAAACAAAGAGTCATTTCTGGTCTAAGCTGATGAAAGGGTTAACATTGCCATTCTTCAACCTAACTGTGTTTTACTCAGACTTTTCTGCCTGTACAAATAAAGGTAAATGAAGATCAGAAAGACAGAACATTATCTCTCCCTCCTTGGATCTTGGAAGCTTTTTTCCTACTGCTGTTACAGCCCCAGCCCAAGTGATATCAGCACGTTGTCGTGTGTCCTAACCCCCTACGACACTGTAAACTCAGTACAGGGAGTGATGAGCAGATGGTCCTTGCAGCTATCACATACAACACAATGACTAGAACAAAGCAGGGACCCAGCAAGAAATTGTTTAATTGGAGTGTGGAGCCCTCTAGCCCACTGGAACCTAGAGGCAGCTGTGACAAACTGCACTCTGGGCTACACCTTTTCTCAAAGTGTCATCTTCCTAGGTTCCTGATCTCGGCTATGAATGGGTCTCAGCAGCTACTTATTATTGGGACTGATCTAGGAGCTGAAGTCAACACTCATTTAGGCTGCCAGTCACTATCTCATATGCTTAACCTAAACGATGTATTATCGATCCTGATTGCCTGGAAATGCACTTGAAAAGGGCTAGGTGACATTTCCAAAGAGAGACAAGATACCTGCAAGTCAATTAGAAGCATCAGAAGACTCAGCGCACAGGGGAGAAACTCGCCTCCAAAGAGCTCTGAGAATGTGAATTGAATTAAGACCTTCTTCTACACCAAACCCTCTAGAAACCTCCAACATCTGAGAGATAGACTTGTTTGCCCACCACCAGCACCACAGTCTCAAGGCATTACAGATTTTTGCACCAGGCCTGTAGAATAGGGACGTGAGGACAATGCAGAAAATAGTGACTCAATTGGAATCCCAGTCTAAGTATCTAAAATCTCATGTTTGGAAGGTGTTTGCGTGGATTTTATAAATAAAACATGTCTTCTGCTTACAAAGCATGCAGTACATTCCCTACTTTAACCTCTCACTTAATCCCAGTGGTATCTGAGAGACTACAAGAGAGCATGGACAGTCATAATCACCCTCAGAAGAGAGATGGGGAAACTGGGGTCTAACAAAAGATATACTCACTTGGTCAAATGCATACAATTACACAATGTCCAAATTTCAGACAACCAGAGTATCCCAGAGATATACAAATTATATCTCACAACCTCTAACCCTGAATGTAAAAGGAAAAATGTCCTAGGAAAGCAAAACTACTCTAAGGAATTTTTGTTCTGTGCATGAGAGAACAAGACTGGGGTGACTCATTTACTGGAGAGGTCTTCAATCTAAGCTACAGTCAGGTAGCTCAAGTCCAGCCCTGAAAAGCAGGAAGCTACCAAGAGACTGGATTCCCAAACACAAATCAAACACCAGGAGCATATTCAGGATTTACCAAGCCTAACACCTACAACACAATATGGGAACTCCTCTTGTATAAAAGAACACAAAACAGCCTTTTCAAAATTAAGTGTAAAAATAAATATTTGTTTAGAATGAGAAATTACATATTTGAAAAAGCTGACAAATACCACAATCATCAAAATTTGTAATTTTTAAAAAATTAACCTGATACATTCATTAATTGCCTGACACATCTCTACATTTCTTCTTTTTTTATATATTATTAAAAGCATAATTACCTCCTCAAATGGCAGTTTCTATAGAGAGGCTAGAAAGATAATTCAGTCTTTCCTCTACATAATTGATGGGCATTTATTTTTCATTATTTATAATTTAGAGATGTTTCCTTCAGCTTCACAACTTGTAATTAGTGATGTCATAAAATGTTTAGGATTGTTGACAAATTTGGAAAAACTGTCAAGTTTCTTTCATATGTGAGTTGTAAAATTTAAAAGAATCTTCCATAGACTAGCTTCTAAGTCTGTACCTTGCAAACTTTGTTTCTCCTCCACCAACCACATACTCCAGTCCCAGGCATCATGGCATATATTCCTATCACATCACACAATTACTTCCAGGACTACAATCTTTAGAGATTGCTAAATTGGCACAGCAGGTGGCAGAAGTATTCCTGGAGGCCATTCCTACACAAGAGCAGCTGGCAATAACTTCACTATGCACAGAAGTGACAGTGACCTATATAACAGAGCCACAAGTCCAAACTCACCTCAGTTTCCCTTAGTTAGATTCCAAATGTCCATGGACATCCAAACAGTTCGTTGCACTAGGAGAAGAGAGACAGAGGGGAACACAGAGTTAAAAGAGGCCACGATCTTAATCAATTGCAGTAATTTTTTTTTAAAAAGTAGTATCCAAAATGTATTATCATAAACATCTATTACTAGGTGTCTCCCAGAGTCCAGGAAAGGGTCTGTGCGAGTAACAACTGTGAAAATGTATTCTTGATTGTTCTTCCCATCAATAAAGTGAGGTTGTCAATCGTTTGTACCCCTGAATTAACTACAGCTGAGTCTGAGATGACTTCATGGGGACTAAACGTGGGTCTTAGCTCCTGATCCAAATGCGTGGCAGTTGTCACACCAATCCTCAACTCAAGATGCAGGATAAAACACAAGAGCAAATGAATACTGTGTGAGGTCTAGAAAGCACTCTACAGTCCTTAGAGAAAGGACAAATAAACACAAGTCAGCCCCCAAAATACAAAAAGCTTGTTTTATAGATTCCCTGGGGTCTGTTATAAAACCTGCTTTACTCTGCTACTGAAAGGCTGGTCAATTAATCCCATTGCACCCTAGCATCCTGGCTTCCATGTCCCTCCAGCATCCAGCCCTTAATGCAGACCAAGATAATAGCTCCCTCTTCACTCCAACCAGGACAGGAAGTCTAGTCTTGCTTTTACTCCAACAAATCTCTTACAGCCCCAGTAACTGCTGCCACTCACTGCTTCTTTAAGGGTCTTAACAAAACTAGCTAAATCCTCCTGGCATGCAATCCAGCTGTAGCAGGGCAGGTTTTATGGAGTGTGTAATCACAGGATTTTGTGGCCCTTGTTACACAGCTCCAGCTTCCTTAGCATGAAATGCACTGCCTCCCGCAGCCCTGTTCGCTGTGGTGTGCACCGTCCACTGCCCTCCTGCTGCCACTGCCACCACTGCCTTTCTGCTTGGACTGAGTTTTGTGTTATTTTGTGCAGAGAACAGAAGGCAGATGAGGGTGTGGGAAAGGGGAAACAGAAACAGAAAGGGAAGACAGATGTAGAAAAAAGACAGAGGCAGAACTAGGAAAAAGAGAAGAAAAACTTAGAGAAAACTGTATCGCGTCCCCAAGGAAATCAGATGGAGATGTTCTTTTAACTCAGTCTTAGGAAAGAGCGAGCTTGTGTTTTTAAGCCCTCAGGCTGTTGGCAAGGAAAATAAACCTCCTAACAGCCCCTGATTCTGATGGCAGCAGAGAGGAAGGGGAGGGAAAGGACGACAGGTGAGTGGGGGGAGGGTTGGGTTTTTCTCTAAAGGATAGAAGAAGAATCCTATGAATGCAGAGTTGTTTTACTCAGCACCAACAGACATCTATTTGCTTGATTTTTCCACAAAGGCTGTGAATCAGTGAATTAAACCAGCATGTCTATGGAATCAGAAATGATATGGATGGATTCTGGGTGTCTACTGAACCTGGGGATGTCATTTGGGAACACAGCATGTCAGATCCCAATTGTTATTTACCGTCATCACCATCATCATCATCATCATTTTTAACATAATTTATCTTTTAGATGGGAAAATCCTTCAATAAATGACTTCTGTGCCTCCAACCTCCCTTCCCACCCTAAGTCTTTGACATCAACAGACCCCAGGACACAGGAGCATGGAGAGCTTTCCTTTGCGGTTCTCTCCCTAATCCCTTCATTTTCCTTCCAAGTATTCAATTATGTGTATTCTGGAATGAGTGTGAGTAGGAAATAGGAGAAAAGAACAGAGGATAAGACCAAGGAAGAAGCAACAAAATTTAAACTTAAAATTGCTGGAAAAGCTGGAACACTGTCTATCTAGGCACTCAGAAATGATATGCAGATCACATGCAAATGAACCTGTGGCCCTCTTAACTAATTTGATACACCTGGATGTGGCTCTAAGGAAAAGTCTAATGGAGACACCTGCTAAGAACACTAAAGGAATAGTCCCCTTGGTGGTATTTCACCCCTCTGTTTCTGCTACCAGTTCTAACTAGGAGAAGAAATGAGCTAGTGCAAAACAATAACTAAGAGTTGAAAAAAAATAGTATAGTAGCCACTGAATTTTATTCAAGCTGTCATTATTTTGTGCCAAGAAATTAACAAGAGACATCGACCTACCCATCCAATCTCAAAATGCAAGACACACTATGCATCCTATGACGAGGGATACAGGGCAAAGGAGTCAGACATAGCAGTGTTTCCAGGCTCTACCTTCAGTGACGAGAGTGGGAGAAGCCCAGCTGCTGCTGCTGCCTGCAACGGAAGAAAGGAGCGTCAGCTTCATCTCCCAGCCAGCTCCCAACAGTCAGCAGGGGGAAGAGGAAACAGTTGGACCAAGCTGCTTTTTTTTTTTTTTTGAAACTTTCTCTGATCTTGGACTGAGCGACAGGTTGTGAGGCTCCTCCACCGCAGTAAGAAAGCAAATTATGCTCCACGCTTCCTCCACCTGCCCCACACTGGAGGAAATGCTATCGGGATATACTGCACTGAATTCCCAGCTGGACCCTTTCCTTGAAGTCTCCCACCCACCTGGCTCCTGCAGAGAAGTTGGTCTATTAAGCTTAGAATGATTCAGGACTGTCTCAAATTTCCCAAAGAACCAAGTGCAGAAGGAGAGCAGGGATGAGGAGGAGGAAAACAAGTACAAGTGGAGGGCCTCCCTGCTGGTGCAACAGATTAAGCACAGCACTATGAAGCTATCCAGAACCACTGCAGCATGAGTTCAATACCTGGCCAGCGAGATTCCCACATGGCGCAGCAGACCTCTCCTGCCTCGCCCACCACTCCCCTCAGCAGTGTACTTCAGTTGATCTGTCCCCACTCTGTCTCTGGTGAATCCTCTCACCACCCCACGCCTATGGCCTACACCCCAGCTTGTATGCATAAATAAATCTTTTAAAAAAAGTGTACAAGTGATAGCGTGAAAGGGGCTGTTCAATGCTAATTCATTACCCATGCAACAAACATGACTTTCTGTGTGGAATACATAAGGAATGACTGGCAACCATTTCCTAAAAAGAAAAATGAGAGCATATGTTTAAGTGTGCCCAGTTGTGAGAGCACTATCTTCAAGTCCCTAGGCAGTGGTGTTAAGGGGACTTAGTCTTAGGGGATTGGGTTCACTTCTCTTTTTTAATTGGCATCCTTCAAAGTTCAGTCAAATAAACAGAATACCAGAAGCGCTGATAGTGAGAAACAAAGACGGGTAGATGGACAGATCTATTACGGAATTTGATGTCATGCCATTGTGAAACCTGGTTAAGCAGGTTTCTTCTGGACATGTGTATAGTTGATGTCAGAGCTG
This sequence comes from Scalopus aquaticus, assembly GCA_004024925.1. Lineage (NCBI taxonomy): Eukaryota > Metazoa > Chordata > Mammalia > Eulipotyphla > Talpidae > Scalopus > Scalopus aquaticus. The sequence continues at coordinate 64,687 of PVIJ01006315.1, read as the reverse complement.
GTTGATCATAGGGCAGGCTGTCAGGAAAGTGGTGGAGGAGGGGAAGGAGAAGTAAGAAGAAGGGCAAACATACAAAGACAGCCTGAAAGGCATGTCAGTTCTTGCCTCTTGCCTAGTGGTGCCACTGTCCTATAGAAGCCAGTCCTTTATCATTGCGCCAAACCCACAGTGGGTCTAGAGATCAGGGACACTGGCACATCTAGCAGAAGGAAGAACAATTGCAGGCCCATTGCTGTATCCCGCAGATGAGGTGAATTTGCAGATCAGGGACAACAATGTAACAATGTACCTGAACTACAAAATGGTTGCTGCTGCACTTTCACCCTCCAATTCTCACACAAGATTCTCCCCATGGTTCACCTTTGCTAACAGGAAAGTTCACTGGTACAAGTAGTTCAGCCTACCCAAGTCCACATGTTACAAAGTCACCACACCATCTGAAGCCCTCTCTTTCTGTGACTGATTGGGCCTGGTCTCAGCCACTGTAGCAGGCTGAATGCAGGCCAGGAGCTCTAGGCTTGGTATGGAAAAAGGATTGTAGAGGCAGGAAAACACCAGGAGCACAGGTTCTCCATGGAGCTGCGCAGAAGGAGGAGGGAAGGAGTTCTAGAGCCCTCGGTGGCTTTTTATGCTTTTCATGGTCTATTGTAGAGAGGCAACCAAGTACAGGGCAGGCGATGGGGCTAGGGGGCCGGGAGGCTGGCAGGCCTCCCAGCCCCCAGCAAATCTTCGCTTTCTCAGGCTCTCTGGTGGCGTCTCGTGGTCTCTCTGCTGCACCCCGAATGGTCCTCTGCTCCACATTCTGTTCTCTGCTGCTTCTGCTTCTTCTCCCTCTGCTTATAAGCCCAGTCTCTGGCCCAGGAGTGCCCCCTCACACAGGCCCACACCCTACTCCAGGTGCCCACCATCGCACGCGTATAGGCCTGCAGAGGTCCATCATTGGGGGGATGGCGGAAAAACTTGACAACTTTCTCGCTTACACTACAAGGATAAAGAAACACGTCTGAGTGCAAGAGTTTACAGAGTCACCCAATGGTACCACAGACCAGTGGAGCGGGAGGCCTGGCCTCACACTGCCTCCTCTTTTCCTCCCCAGGCCCATGGCACTTGGACCATGTGAAGTGACCACACTGCCATCTTTCTACCCTCACTGGCAGATGTTGCTGTGTCCTCCCAGGCTGGGGACTTGTTCATTTCATCATCCAGCTCTGACTGCTGTAGAAGGGGGCTCCAGTACTGCTGGAGGAAGCCAACTGGAAGACTCTCTTCATCCTCAATTTTTACTTTGATAATTTGTTTCATTGTAGGGACTTGCGATTAGCTGGATTCTAGCTACTGTGAAAATGAAGAAAGTCTGCCTGGGGTTGGATTAAAAAGGAGCTGGATGTCATGGCCCCATGTTGGCAGGTGCAGAGATTATTAAAGTCCTCATCAGCTGAGCATGGCTTCACCAGGACCCCAGGCAGGTGGTCTGGACTTGAACACATGCGTGACTCACACAAGATGAACGCTTCCAAAAGGTGACAGCATGGTTGAGGGGGAAGGGTGGCCGATTCTTGACATTCCGCTCAAGGAGGCAGGCACTGGAAATGCCTCCTTTCCCTGAGAGCCCTGGGGAATGTCAGCTCTTCAATCCTAGAGAGACCTGTTTTCAGCACAGCTGACACGCACCCCAGCACTGATGCTCAATCTAACTTACCAGATGGCATTGAAAAGTCACAGCTTCCGTTTTTCTTACCCTGACAAGGTTTTAGAAGGGTAGAAATGAAACACTTCTTCCAAGTGAAATCGTGTCTGTTCTGGCAGTGGGGAGGTTTCATTCCAACACAAGGATGTATGCATGCTTCAGTGTGAACTGGGGGCTGGGACAGGGATGGGAGATGATGTGATAGTGGATATTCCAGTCTCCTCTCCTGTCCTTGCAACCTCCAATGCTGAAAAATTAATAACTTGGGTCACAGAATGGGCACAGGGCACAGTCACAACATGCATCAGGTACAATCAAATTAAAGTGTCGAAGTAGTTAACTCAAAATCAGTCTTCACGGTCTAGACTATCAAGAGTGTCATTTTATTCAGGGGCATCAAGAAAAGTCAAACAACCAGGACTGACTCCTGGTTGGAGCTCTGCTCTCATTGACAGGGATTTATCTATTAGCAAGCTCAGCTATACTGTTGTAAATTGAGTTACTCTGCAAAGCAGTCTAGGGAAGCAGGTCCAGATCACCAAAGACGTGAGAGCAAAAAGCAAGTTTAGGCTGGGCAAGGCTAAGAAATCAGTGTACTGAATCACAGTATGCAGCAAGAGGCTCAGATAACAAAACTGGATTAGTTCCAATTATGCAACTTGTAGACAATGACCAGGGCAGACCCTGAACCTCAGTTTCGTCATCGTTAATAACAAGATAACAAAACCTCTATCACAAGGTCTTTTTCCCCAAAATGAATATGAGATGAGGTATGCATAAAACTTTACACCCAACAAAGAAAAAAATTAAGCTAATACCTAAGACCTCCCACATAACTGCTACTATTTTTCAAATTCATTAGTTGGTTGATCCTTTGAATGGTGTATTTTATACTTGAGGAAATTAAATCTCGAGGTTAAAAAAAACATCCAAAGTCACAAAGATAATACAGAGGCTGGCTAAGATTTCACTCAGGTTGTTGACTTCAAAGCCCACTTCTTCATTCTCATCCCATTCTGCTTACCCTTTAAAGCCATGACAGGCCATTCAGCCAAAAAAAGGAAATTCCCACTCATACTTCTGAGTTTGTTGGTTTCATCAGATGTGGGACTTCCAGAAATGTAAGTAAACTTGATATTCATATCACAGTGCTGTGAAGGCTGCAAAATATCCTGTTGCAGCTCCCTTGAGCTGGATTTTAAAACTTTTGCCTTCAATGACCTGTACTTGAATCTTCAATTCCAGACACTACATACACTTCTTGGAAAAGTATGTTCCTAATTCTTTTCTTCAGAAAAAAATTTCTTGACCGTCTGCCCCTTAACCTTCTCTCAGGGCCGTTCTTTAGTATGAGTGGTCCCTTGAACTCCTTCTGAGATTTAACATCCATTTAATCCAACATCAAATAAATGCATCTAGTTCCTAAAATTTTCGTGTCTCAATCTAGCAAAATTATTAGACCCTTTGCACTAGAGCAGGTCCCAGCAAAAAAAAAAAAAATATTTTCCTCCTTGATAATCCATGTCCTTATCCATCAAGCAGCAACTTAGAGCCACCATAAGGAAAGCTGGTTCCTGCACTGGTCAGAACAAGAGGAGGATGTAGCCAAATTTTGGCTTCATTAAACTGGTCAACCAGCTGCAAGACATTACCAGCTGCCATGTTAATCATTAATGAGGCAGACTGCCTGTTGCCGGCGTAGTGAACCACACATTATGACTTGGGTTTTCATTTCATTTAAAATTAACTCACTGAATGAAGAATCAGTCTCCAGTTTGTGAGAGATAGAGCTATTGGCACAAAGAGGAGACTGGCAGGCCAGAAGCACAAAAGGAACATAAAGTCCCTCATTGGCAAGAGCCAACTGTTTGTATGTAGGCCATGTCTTTTAATTCAGCTCGATCTCAGCTCCTCAAAGCTGCCGCTTCAAGTATTTTCGTGTTTCTGAGCAAAACCTCCAGGATCCTGGCTCCTTCCCACTGTGGCATGTGCTGATACTGCTCCAAATCACTTTTACTAGGCCCTAAAGCCTAGGCAAAGTGGGAATGCAGACCTACTTTTTATTTTCAGATTGTAGTTTTCATATTCAAAAAAAAACAAAAGCAATTTTTAAAAAAATTTTATGAGATTTAAACACATGCAGAGAATAACAGAATGAACCCACCTTTCTCTTTTAAATTATCAATAATTTATTAATCTTGTTATATACACACACACACACACACACACACACACACTCAGATATTTTTGGTTTACCTGGAACTTTTAGTATTTGTACTTTTGACTTTAATTTTGATTTTTTAATAAATCAAAATGCCTGAACTATTATAAAGCAAAACAAAGATAGGAATCCTAGCTAGTAAGAGCACTGCTTATCTAAGCATATAAAACCACCATGACATTATTATAATTAAGATGAATTAAAACATGTTTGCTATTACCACCATATCTCATATAATGAGAACAAATTCAAATTCCCCTCATTGTCTCAAATATGTCAGTTTACAACTGACTTCTATTCAGGATCTAGACAAAGTCCATATATAGCACATGACTGTTAGGTTTTATTTTATGACACACCTTCCTTCTTTTCCATATTCTCATTCTGTTAACCAGGATGGCTAGTAAATCTGGGTCATCATTCTCTAAACTGTCTTTATTCTGAATTTGGTTGATTGCTTCCTCAAAGTATTATAAAACTTGTTCTTCTATCCAAGTTCCCTGTAAGCTGGAGGTTAAAACTGGAGGTATAATTAAAGTTCATTTTTTTAACAAGAATCATTCACAGATAGACTGTATACTTATTATATCACATCCTCAAATACATGATGACACATTTTTAGTGATGCTGTGATTGGTTGATGTGATCAGTGAGTCCATATAACACTCTTCATCAATCTTTCATCTAAAAAACACTATACTCATTAAACAGTAATTCTCCACCCCTACCCTCAGTCTCTGGTAATCCTAATCTATGTCTCTATGAATTTGTCAACTCTATATATTTCATATAAATAAAATCACCCTTTCATGTCTTATTACTTCCATTACTTACTACTTTCCATTACTTACTATAATGTCTTCAAGATTCATCTATATTTTGGCATATATCATGTGTGTTCATGCCTTTTTATGAGTGAATAGTATCTCACTATATGTACACACCAAATTTTGCTGACTGATTCATCAGTTTATGGACACTTGAGCTGATCCCACCTTTTAGGCTATTGTGAATAATGGTGCAATAAACATTGGCATATGTGTGATCTGTTGGAATTCCTGTTTTCCATTCTTTTGACTCTATACTTAGGTGTGAAATTGCTGGGTCATAGGGTTAGTCCATGTTTAATCTTTTGACAATAGTTGAATCACTTTACATTCCTACCAAAAATGTACAAGGAGTCAAATTTCTCCATATTTCCACCAATGTGAACCATTAGTCTTTCATAGCTTTCAAGTTTTCTAGCATATGATAATTGAAATCATTTTGTACAGTGTTTTCTGTGATCTTGAAATCAGCTATTTCTCCAATGAGTTCTGGTGCCCTGGAGTTGAAAATAGCATTTAGAGGACAGAGATTAGCTTCTAGCTGTGCTCATAGAGCTATGGTTTTGGGGCCACTTCAATGAAAGAGATATTTGACCCTACTGGTGCTCTTTTAATTCTCAGTTTTTTTTCTTCTGACAAAGGTTCTTCCATTAAGAAAAGTGTTAGAACAGAGACCATATCCAAGACATTGCCGGTACAATGTGGTCTCAAAGTAAAGGGTATGATTACAACACTTCTTTTAAGAATTCAGAAAGCTTTATGGTGGTATCTCAGAAATAAGTTTCTGAGGATCTTTCAGGCATTATTATCAAACCTCCGCAAATTGCAGCTTCAAATGAAAAAAGACCTGTCTCAAAGAGAATTGAAAGTATGGTTTGTATACTGGGTAAGAATCATGAAAAAAAGTTATGAAACTTTAAACATGCTTTTACTAATAAAAGCACCACTAATTTGGACTAAAATATACAAAAAGAAAATAAAAATTTATATAAAGAAGGTTGTTAAGATAATTCAGCTGAAAAGTCAGACTATTTCCGAAGGAAAAAAGAAGGCTATCTCATAGAGCAGAATCCAAGTTCCAGAGGACAATGCCAAAAACTGCAGAGAACCAATTTCAGGGGGTTTTATTCTGGATGTTCCATGCTCCCCAGAGCAAGGGTACTGTGGACATATGCTCAACTGGATTTCAGAATTGCTATGGACCATTGAGCACACATGTACCTTCCATTTCCCTCCTTTTAAAATAGGAGGCCTATTTCTGGTCTTCCCTCATTGTCTCATTTTTTATGGGGCCAGGGGATAACTTTTTCTCCAGTTTAAGAAGAAACTCACTGGAGAAGCCTTATCTATATCTGGACTTGATGTAAATCATGAGATGTTGGAGTTGAACCTGATGCCATAATTGGAAGACAATGGCGATGCAGTGCTATTTTCACATGGGAGGGATGTGATCTGTTATAGTCAGAGAGAAGATTGAGACAGTCTCCAAAGACAGCCACCATCAATTCTTCCTCTTCTGTGCACATGCTATTCCATATATGAAATGATGAAAACTAGGCTGGACTTGATACTTGCTTCGAGCAAGAGAATGCATCAAAAATAATGTACTAGAGTCAGATTTTAAGAAAACACAGAGCTTCGTGTTCCCTCTCTAAGACCAGTTACCACATAGTAATAATCAACTAACTTGAGGCCGCCATTCTGTGAGGAGTCAAGGTTAGTGACTTGGAGAGGCTGCACAGATTGAGAAAAAGGCCAGTCAGCCTCCCACTCTTCTGGTAAACTATACTGGTAAAAACACTGCAATTTTGGGCACCAAAGACATGAGAAAAGAAGTCACCTTGAACATTTAGGCTCAGCATGCTCACAAGGAACAGAACTGCGCAACTAAGCCCAGAAGAATATGAGAAAAAAGAGACACCATCCTTTAAAAAACATACTTGTAGCACCTGGTTATGCAGCAACAGATAAATGTTGACTGAACTCTTCACTTACATTTTTTATTTATAGCATGTTCATTTAATTCATTTTTATAGTTTTCATTGATCCCTGAAATTCCCCAGGTATTATACGCATGTTGGTCACCTTTTGTGCTAGGTCCTTAAACATATTTATTATAGTTATTTTAAAGTTCTTTGATAATTTCAATATTTGACCCTCTGAGGGTTTGTTTCTGTTAACTCTCTTTCTCTTGATTATATGTCACAGGTTTTTGCTTCTTTATACTCTGGTAATTTTTGACTATGCTGGAAATTGTGTGCAAAAATTCGATTGTAATATAAATATTTATTCTTATAAAATAGCTCATTCCTTCTTCTGTAAGGCCACAATCATAAGGGTCTGTTTCCATCTAATCTGTATTAAACTGGGCTTTGTTGCAGCTTTAATTAAATTCAATTTACAATTGGACCTAAATATTTTGAGGACAGGATTAGAAACTTTTCCTTTAGCAGAACTTGAGATGTGCATACCAGAAAGACTCTGAAGGTTTGTGTGTTTGTTTGTGTGGTCTTTTTAAAGATTTATTTATTTATGCATACAAGTTGAGGTGCAGGCCAGAGGTGTAGGGTGGTGAAAGGATTCACCAGAGACAGAGTGGGGAGCAGAACAGGCAGATCAACTGAAATACACTGCTGAGAAGAGCAGCAGGCAAGGCAGGAAAGGTCTGCTGCGCCATGTGGGAATCTCCCCAGCCAGGCATCAAACTCCCACCGCAGCTGCCGATAGCTCCATAGCACTGCACTTAACCCGTTGTGCCACCAGGGAGGCCCTGTTTGTGTGTGTTTACTTTTCGTCCCGGTCACCAATTTTCTAAACCATGAAAGATCTCACTACACCCTAACACCCTATCGCTAGTTTTTGGAGGACTGCAGCAATGGTGTCAGTGAGGACACCACTGTGTCGAGGAGGAATTTTACTCCACCTTTGCTACTTATACCCCAAACCTTCCAGGAGCATTTTCAGCATTACTTGGGGTAGAGTCTTAAGGAGATTAGCATAAATTCTCCTGCCTTGATGCCAGCCTTCACTGCGTGATAGCCTTCCATTCAAGAAAGGGCCCTTACAACTCTCCTCACCTCTATGAGGAAGTCAAGGTTCATAACTTCAGCATTCACCAGGCCTCTGTATTGCATTTGGGAAAGGTCCCTGCATTTTACTTAGGAAATACTATTTCTAAGGGAAATTTTTCTAGCTCTCTTTTCTGGCCCCAACTTTGAAATCCTTTAACTGTGTGCAGAATGAAGACACAAAGTGGAGTCTGCAGATGAGTACTGACATGCCCTGTGACTGACCAGCTCCATGTGCTCATTAAAATTTGTGAACAGTTAGCTTGATGTCTAAGGGAGATTCCTCATTTTCTAAAGCACTATTCTTGCAGTGATGGATGCAATCATGTGTCTCATTTCTCCTCAAATATCATTCATTTAGGTGTCTCTAAAAAAAAATCTCATAGATTTTTTTAAATTGTGATTTTATATATTCCCCAGTTCTTACTGATAAGGTGACCCAATTAAAAAGGAAGCCACACCAAGAAGTGGTGTTTTCAAATTTGCTATTGATGTACATTTCAGTTCTATAAAACTCAGTTTCTTCCTCTGTATATCAGCTGCCCCCTGCCACTCAAAAGGGTGTAAGGACTAAATAATAAACAGCAGTAAAACACCTGAAAATTGGAAAGAGGGTGAAATGCTTATTTTGATCTAGACACAACCCCCCAACTTGTCTACTTTATCTCTCTCACTTCTATACTCTGATTTTCTTTCAAGTCAGTTCCTCAAAAGCGTCATGCTCTTTAGCCTTTGAACATGCTGTCTAATCCCTCTGCAGCAATGGATTCAATAAACACCGGAAGAGTACTGACAAGTTTCCCTTCCCTCCCTTTGCCTTGCTATTAGTAATCGAATATATAATTTCCTCTAGAAACTTTCCCTAAACCCCACACTCCATCTGAGCACTTGTTATACTATTCTGAATTATCACTGTTTATTTATCTATGTGTGCCTTCCTCACAGGCCTGTAGGTTCTCTAAAAGCAGGAACTATGGTTGTCTTATGAGTTGCTAATCACAGATATGAAAGATCTGTGTCTAGTAGGCATATAAGAGCATTTGTTCGTAAGTGAGCAAGTGACTGGATTAGTAATTCACTCTGAATAGCTATTTCTTCACTTAGAAAAATATTTAATCATGCACCAATTAGGTGCGTAGTTTGATGTTAGATGTTCTTGGAACAACAATGAAAATCTACCTGTAACATATAACTCCCAGTCTCAGGAACTTATATGGTTATACATCAAAGGTATAATCCTATAGCTCTTAATCATATACAACACTATAAACCAATGTCTCAATGAAAAATAAAACAAAAAGAGTTCAATTAAATAGTTAAAAATAAGATGGTTATATAGAAAACAGTAGCAGCCAGGAAAAAAGATCAAGTGTTATCATATCTATGCTGCTGACGGGACAAAGGACATAAAATCTGAGAACAAGTTGTTACACTTGGCAATTAGGAGGTTAACAGTGGACTTTGAGAAAGTAACTTCAGAATTTGGTGAAAACAGAAATCAGATTGCAGGGCATTTGGAGTGAAACAGTAATGAGAAAGCCCAGCCCGTGGGTGGGCCCACATATTTGAGAAGTTTGGCAAGAAGAGAACAGAGGACCATTTTTTTGGAGGCAATAGATCAAGCTGATTTAAAGGCAGATGGGAAGGATCCAACAGAGAGAGAGATCAAAAATGCCCAGGAAAAGCAAGCATCTAGTTCCACATCATTCTGGAAGAGGAGATGGGAAGCATCCCTACCTACTGGGACCAGGAGGGACCCGAGGAAAATGGGACAACTCCTTTTCCAAGATAGGAGGAAAAAGAAGGCCAAGACTTTGAGGGAACAGATAGAGAAGAAACTGCCAGATGGTGTCCATGGTCTCAGAAAAGGACAGAGCAAGACCATTTGTTGAGAAAAGGGCTGCCGATGTGGGAAACTTAAGGGGTTAGAGAAGGCTTAAAAGAGCTAATATTGCAGAAGTGTCTTCTCTTGGAACATGGTCTATAGCAGATGCCCTTGTTTTAGTCAGATAAACAGGGAAGCTGTAAAGGCTCCTATTATAAAACTTTCCACTGTTATGGGATTGGTTTCTCCCAGACAGGCTGATGAAGAACAATTACAGGGAAGGCAAAGGCACATTCGAAGGCATCCTTTGTCAGAATAGTGGCGACAGGGATGTTGCATCAGATCCCAGGATATATGGAAGTGTCTAATCAAAAAAAGGAAAGACTGGAACAGGAGCTCAGAAGCAAACACAAAAACAGAGCTATTATCATTGAAACTATCAGCCTTTACATCCAACCTATAGCGCTGGCCATTCGACTTTCTAAGCAATGCAGTTGAGTGAACTCTGTTATTGCACAAATCTAAGGTTGTTTGGATGTATTATCAAGCTGTGCACAATTGCAACCACTTTCTTCATAGAGCATTTTAAAGGTGTGCTTCATCTTTGGCTTCAATGAACAAGTGGGTGGCACCAGAAAAATGAGTCACAGTCAGCAGGGGCTCATGGTCAACGTTGGGACTCTAGCACAATACAAGTTTACAGTTCTGGAAAGGACCAAACCACCAAGGTACTGCCAAAGCAGGACTGGCACAAAAGAAACAAAAGCTTAACATGAGTATTAAGATTCAATCTAAACATTAGTTCTTGAGGAAAAGGGAAAGGGACGGCTTACTGGATATTTTGACAGAAAGGTGACTGGAACTTATGAATATAACAAAGCTTAGGCATTTCTTGTAACTAGCCAAAAAGTTCATGTTACATTAACTGCTCCTACCACCATCAACATGAATTCTGGAAATTCCAAAAGGATTAAACCAACAGTAACAATGTACAGGCTCAGGACATGGTACAGATGCAAAGATCCCAGAGGAATGTTGCCTAAGATTCATGACTTGGGCCTAGAACCACAAAGCCAGGGGGAGTGGAAATTATCATCACAAAAGCATGCAGAAGTTATGTCAACCAGTTAAAAGTGGGTAGATACCAAGGCCTATGTAGCCTATGAAAATGAAATGTAGCCTATTACAATGAGAGAAAGGACAATCAGCCAATTTTTAAAACTGAAAGTAGAAAGGAGTAGAGAGAGAGGTCAGTGTGTTGACATGATCAAGGATCCAGAACACGGGAGCAGGCTCAGAAAGAGGATATAGAGGAGCCAGCTGGGGGAGGCACGCTTGCTGCAAGACACTATGTGGAGTTTGCAGTCTGGAGCAAGAGTGATCCACAACACCTTTCAATACTGCCTTCCACGAAAGAAGCCAAAAGGAGTCAGTTCCCACTTTTTCCTGTATTTTTCCGCACTAGGAAGTGGGCACTGGGCACTAAATTAAGCCATTAGGACTCCAGGAATTTGAGTCCTGGACACATAAGATGTGGAGGTGGCAACTAGTGGAGGCTATGGAGGGGGTAATAGGCTCCTTGATTCCTTCTAATTTTCTAAGCCTGGTCCGAATCTCATCAATCCTCTGAGCTCTTTATATTCTTCCACTGAATGTCCTTCCTGCTTAAAATGATCACAGATGGTTTCCATCACTTATAATCAAAATCTCTGAATGTCACACATAGTATGGCAGATGGTCAGAAGAAAGAGAGCAAATCTAGATGTCAGCAAAGGCAACACTGATGCATCTGACCTTGAGACAGAGATCAGACTAGAGGTCAAGAACACGGAGAGAAAATGTTACTGGCTGGGGTGAAACTGGGGAGTTAAAAGGTAAGAAAGTTGTGGGCATCAGTATGAGCTGGTGAAAGGGAGCTCACATATAAGTCTGTGGAGGGTCTGGAAAGGAAAGGGATTGATGAGCATATAGCACTTCCAGTCCAGCAGAGAAAGGATAATTACACAAGCAATCACTAAGAATATGACAAATGGAATACAATAAGGACTATGGACTTCGGAATAAAATTATCTGAATTTAAATCCCACCCATTACAAACTATCAATATAAATTCTCTGCACCTAAAGTAGGGTGATGATTTATACATAGGAAATAATTAAAATAGTGCACAAAACCCATTACATACTTTTTTTAAAAAGTCATTTTATAGGGAAAGGTATTCTATGGAAACAAAGTCATTCACCTAAGCCATTCTTAGACTCAGTCTTAAAATAAGGGCAGAAGTTGGTGGTACTAAAAAAATGGATATTTAAACCAGGACTGAAAGATAAGTAATAACAACAATAGTAGTAATAATTATTGACATTTATTGAGGCCTTTTCATGTTCCAGGAATATTATCTCCCTTACTCCTCATAAGAGCCCTATGAGGTAGGCTCTGTACTATCCTTAATTTAATGACAGGAGAACCTGATGCAGAAAAATTAAGTGTCTAGACCAAAATCACAGTGTTAACGAGGCAGCAGGAAAGATGGAGAGTGGCAGATAGATCAGTATATCTGAGACAATTCAAAGCAACCTTCTGACCTGGAGTTACGTGAAATCCCTCCTTGCCCAGACCCTGCTTCCCAACCCATTGACTGGAGGTAATTTTCTGCACATAAACAACCTCAATTTTATAACAAGGTGTTCAGATAACACAATTCCTTAGAGGAAATTTTGTTTTACACGCATATTTCAAATGTATGTATTTTTCACAATCGAAGAGCAACTGCTGCAGTTATTGATCATGATAAAATTATTAAATTTTTCTTAATTAGATTCTTATCAGAGCATCTTTCAAAGCACCTGATCACTTTCCTCCTGCTTCTGATGGGAGTGAAGAGGAAAAAAAAAAAACAAAAACAAAAAACCTAGGCTAAATGCCCTCCCTTCCGTTCAAAGAGAGGCCACATTTGTCCTGCACACTAATCAAAGAAATGTGCTACCGTCTTGCCCAATTTGAGCCCTGACTTCATTACTAAAATGTGGTGTCTGCTGAGGTGGATGACTGGGGCAGCTGTTGAACATATGCCTAGCAACACGGAACACCCCCTCCGTCCAGGAAGTGAGGGATGCTCTCTGCCTTCAAAGCTGAAGGGGAAACTGTAAGTAAGCATAAAGTAATTACCCGCTTGGAAACTGTCCAGGCCATGTTCAATGCAATTGAAAGCTTTTGTCCTTGATGCCAACCTTTCCCAGCTTAGGGAGGTCAGAGAACTTGGAATACTCTCACCACTCCATGCTGCAGAGACCTGATCTGCTTTGAAGATCTGTCTGAAATTCACTGAGGTCGCTGAGGGGAGGGATTACCGCCTTCCCAGCCAAAGAACATTCTGTCTCCTGAGAGCTAATATCATTTCAAATGCTCTTTGGTTCGTATTAAATGTTGCTGCTTTCCCTCTTTCTGTGTGTGGTGCTGCACAGAGTGCCTTGCGCAGATATTAGCCCATTTGAGCAGCACAACAACCGTGTGAGGGAAACTAGGTGCCGGTCATTCCCAACTCACGGGCGAGGAAAGTGGATTACAGAGAGGGGTAGTTGATTGAATGAGTGGGGTAGTTGATTAATGATTTAATGTCATTTGATGGTGACAAGTGGGGTTCTTCTTTAATCTGGCTTCACCTGTAACACCATTATTCCCATGGTTAATTTATGTGTCAACTTGACTGGGTCAAATGGTGTTCATATTAACCATTATTTTTAGGTGTGTGTCTAAGGTGTCTCAGGATGAAAATGGTGGTCTCACTAGACTGGACAATGCCATATCGGGAAGGACAATCTGTTGAGTGCCTGAGTAGAATAAAAAGGCAGAGGAAGAAGGAATTTGCCCCTTTTGCCTCCTATCTGGGCTGGGACCTCCCTACCTTTGCTTCTTCCATTTTGGCTCTTGCTTGAAACAAGTCTTCTCCTGCCTTGCATTGGGATTTTTCCCATCAGACCCCTGGTTCTCAGGTTGTCAGATTCAGACTGGAGTTATACCAATGGCATCCCTGGGTCTCCAGCTTGCAGATGGCAGACTGTGGAATTTCATGGCCTCCATAATCACATGAGATAATTCCTCACAATAAAGCCTTTCATATATACATATGAACATGCAAGACATATATTGCTACTGTTTGTTTCTCTAGAGTACCCAAATATAACAACCTACCCTCACTTGGGAACATCCTAGCTTTCTTTCAATTGACTTAAAGGTCTTAGAGATATTGCAAAGGAGTGTTTTGAAAGTAAAATTTGCATAAAGTTTTTAAAGATAAACAGACAGACTTCTAGATCTTATGGATGATGACCTACCACCTCAAACTCCTTCCTCAAATTCCACTCTAGAGAATATGAAGAAGCAGAAGGGAAAGACAAATCTTTGAAGCTCATAAAAATAGCTATGAGTTTCATGAGGATATTGAAAGATGTTTTGAACTGGTAGGTGGAGAATGTATTGCATCCTGAGGAAAATAACGGTGAGAGACAACAGCAGGAAGTAGATTGGAGAAAAGCTGTACACTCTGACTCTAGGCTGTCCCTCTCATTGTTTTGAGAAAATTATCATCAGCCTCTTCACTGCAGCAATCTTTTTATAGTCCAGATCACTGGTGTCAGTAGTAAAATCAAGCTGAGCAGCAGCACACTGGGGTGAGGAGATGCTGAAAGCAGGCGTGCTGACCAGGCGCTCTTTGAAGGCCCACAAGAACGTATGGTGCCACTGTGAGTTTTAGGAAAATGGACCCCTGCCTCCAGAAAGGCAGATCATCCCACCAGGGTACACAGCTTGGGAACGAAGGTGGATGGCTGTGCCTGCTACTCCCTCTCCCATGAACTGAACCACCTGTACAATTACAAGCAGCAGCCCTAACCCTTCCATGTTCTGATCCTACTCACTCCTGCTCCAAATTTCCAGGTCTGGAAGATTACAATCTGTAGGAGACTGACTCATCCCAATGTTGTTCAATTTAAAGGAGAAACCCTATCCAGGAGAAAGGCAGTAAAAGGGAATGTCACAAAATACTTTTATGTCTCTGTCCTGGGATTCAATGCCTTCCCTCTTTTTAGACACACCTACTATATAAAACCTACAGTCTAATATTCTGCCTTCCCCAGTAAATGGTACCAAGCAGAGTAGTTGGTATCTACAGAAAAACATGAACTCATACACCAAATTACTAGATAAAGAGAGAGAATCATACACTGTCTGAAGCAGACCAATTGAACAAATGGAAGAAGAATATAACATCAGCATGGTAACATCAGCATGCTTAAGGAGATGTGGGAAGACAACAGTAAAGCAAAAGTAAGATATCTTAAAATGAAATAAGTGAAATATTCAATGCAAAAATGTATGATTGAACATAATACAGAGACAAATGATAGGATAAACAGAGGTAAAGAAAAAAATTAGTGAATTTAAAGATCAAAATGGATCTGCTATATCACCAAGCAATTCCACTCCTAGGTAACTACCAAAAAAAAAAAAAAAACACACTAACTTGAAAGGAAAACTGCACTCCCATGTTTATTGCAGCACTGTTTACAATAGTTAAGACATTAAAACAAAGAAAACAGATGTGGTATATACACACAATGGAATACCTCTCAGCGATCAAAAAAGATAACCTCATACCACTTGCAGCAACATGTATTAAGCTAGAAGAGATTTTGCTACGTAAAATAAGTCAGAAGAAAGATAGTGTGTGGTTTCACTTATACTCAGAATATAGAGAAACCAAACAAAAGGTCAGATGAGGACAAACTTTGAAAGTTGACCGTGGTTTGAGACATCCAGGAGGGGATGGGAAGGGAGAGGAAGAGGGAAGAGAAAAAAATAACAGTGGAAAGAGCACCTGGACTATGACTAAGGCTCCCAGAAGGGGAGTGTGGTGGGATTGGAGCAAAGAGCAGGGGAGTCTAATGGAGGATTACTGGTGTTCTGGTAGTGTGTGATAAAATAACATATTTGTAGAGGTATAAACCTATACCCCAAAGACATATAATATGATATAAATCAATGCTACCTCAATGAATATAACAAAAAGGGGGGGGGGGAAATTTCCCTAAAAGCATTGGGAAAGAATGGAGACAAAATCTAAGTAGAGAAAATTTTAAAAGCTAAGAGATATGGAGGATAGAAGCAGAAGAACCAGCATCCAGACACTAGGATTCCAGAAGAAATGGGGTAGAGAAATGAAAAGGAGAAACTATTTAAAGAAATAATAAAGATAAATTTTCTAATATTAATGAATGATAAAATCCTTCAGAATAAAGAGGCTTGCAGAGGACCAAACAAGAGAGAAAATGAAAAATCCATATCTATTCACATTATAACAAAATTAAAGAATATCAAATCAAAGATAAATATACTTAAAGTTACAAAATGGCAGGGAAAGGGATTCCCTGTGAAGTAGCAAGAGTCAGGCTAACACTAGAATTTTCAAGAACACGGAGAACATGATGATCATAATTTTTTTTAAAGATAATGGTGTATAATTTTCAAGCATTAAAGGAAAAATAATTTCAATCCTAGAATATTATCATTCACTCATAAAGGCATAATAAAAAGTTTCAACTATATAAGGCCTCACGAAGTTTGACATGCAAAAATCCACACTAAAAACACTCTTCTAAGATATATTCAAATTTTTAAAAAGCAAAAATGCTACAAGAGATAGGCAAAGTAAAAGTAGTTAAATATCTTTGTAACACCTTCTTTTCAAAGTGGTACTTTGAACAGATCAGCAAGAGAAAGAGACCTATCATAAGACTGATTGAAAAGGAAAGTATACAAATAAAATATAAGGAGAAAATAGTAAACAATTATAAATGCAACAGATTCAAACAATAGTACTGTGAACAACTACATATTAATAACTTTGACACCTAGAAAAAAAACAGAAAATATGAAATGTCAAAATTAGTGCAATAGTAGAGGACACAGTAAGTGAATAAATTTTTGATTTTTTTTTGATTTTTATTTATAAAAAAATAAAATCTAAGTTAAAGACAGTCCCTTCAAAAAAATTACAATCCCTATGTTCAGATTGTTTTAGAAATGAATTCTGTCAAAATTCCAAGGATTAATTATTTCCTAAAATATAAACATTTTTCAAAGATGAGAAAACTCATCAGGCTAATTTCATGAGGCAACAATGTCTTTTTTTTTAAAACCAAATAAAAATAGGGCCTCCTTTTGGATTAGCGTTTTTGTGTCCTTTCGATAGATTCCAAGAAGTGGTATTGCCGGGTGGCACGGAAGCTCCATTTCTAGCAGTTTGAGGAAACTCCATAGAGCTTTCCATAGTGGTTGGACCAGGAATATAGGGGAACCAAATAAGAATGCGACATTCAACAGGGGAGAGGGAGGGTAAGGGCTCAAGAGGGGGAAGAAAGGCTCACTATGGTGATGGCTTCACGGGTGAACCAGTGATGGGTAACCTATGGGGAACACACAATAATGTAAAAGATACTAATAACAAAAATAAATAAATAAAATATGAAAAGAAAAATAGGGCCCTCCTGGTAGTCTAAGGGTTAAGTCTCAGCACTGTCACCTCTAGGGCCTGAGTTGGAGCCATCACCAGGGAGCTAACCCAAGTGGCGTGCAGCAGACCTCTCCTGCCTCACTTGCTGCTCCTCACAGCAGTGTATTTCAGTAGATCTGCCTGGTCTGCTCCCTACTCTGTCTCTGGTGAATCCTCTCATGCCCCACACCTCTGGCCTACACCCCAGGTCTTGTATGCATAAATAAATAAAAATAAATCTTGAAAAATAAATAAAACCAAATAGAATTAAATTGTATGGAATGTACATGAGAAAAAATTTAAATAAACTTTTAGCTAAGTGATTGAACATAAATGCATCATATTGATGTAGGAATTATGTGGTTTTAAAGATTTTTCTGTGAGTGACATACTGAAACATTTTTTAATGAAATAATAAAATGTGTGGAATTTACTTCCAATGATCAAAATTGAAGGATGTTAAGAAAGGGCAATTGATGAAATGAGTTAAATGATCAGTTGATAATTATTGAAATTAGCATGTAGATATATAGGAGACAGTTATTCTAGTCTTTGTACTTTTATTTCTTAATTTTGCATAATAACAAAATTATGTTTAAGTTATTCCAGAATTGAAACAGTGGTTTCAAAAATCAAAGAAATCTGTAAGTATAATTCACAACAGTTACAGACATAAAGATAAAAATACAATTCTCTTAATTGATGCAGAAACTATTTGACAAAGTCCAATACCCAATTTTATGATGACATTTTTAAAAATCTTACCAAACTGGGAATCTATTCAACTTCCTTAGCTTCTTAAAGATAATTTACCAAAACCTATAGCAACCTGATATTTACTGGAAATTTTAGATGATTTCCCTATAAAATTGGGAGCAAGAAAAGAAAGTCATCATCAGCACTACTACTTTAACATGGTACCAGACATCCTAACCAACACTAAAAGGAAAGAAAAGAATTTTAAAAACAATGCTTTCCAAGAAAGAAAGGTCATTTACAGACAGATAAAATAGAACCAAGCTTGGATGCTACAAGATCAATTTATAAAAATCAATAGGCTTCTAATATCATAGGGATATCAATTCCTCAACCCATCCCCCCCAAAAAATCAATAAACTCAGTGAGTCTTATTTGAAATATCAGTTGGAAATTTGAGGATCACAATAAATTCATTTGAAATCTGATATGGAAAAGACCCATAAATCAACCATGAATAAAGTATAACACATATTAAAAATAATGATAAAATCATAGTAATGAAAACAATGTGATATTGATACAAGAACAAAATATGGGCAATGGAACATCTGTTCAACTGAGGTAAAAGGCAGTTCAGAGAGGGAGCCATGTATGTACAAGATGGCACCATGAATCCAAATGGAAAGAATGGTCACTTAATGAGTAAGTTTGGGGAAACAACCTCATTATATAAGAAAAATAAAACTAGGTCTCTATTAATAGCACATACAAAACTAGAAAGTGGATGGATTATAAATATAAATGTAGAGTTTTTTAATAAGTTAAGCAGAAAAAAATATTGGAGAATACCTGTGTTGCCTAGGTGTGAAGGACTTTTAAAAAATTGTTTTTTATTAAGAAACGTTGGCTTACAACATTGTACATGATTTAGATGTACAGATTCACACCTCTTCAGTATATTATCACACCATGCCTCCCACCAAAACATCAATAAATCCTCCCCCCTATCATTGAGCCCCTTCTCTCCCTTAAATCCTCCCCCATTACTCTCCCTCTGTTAGTCTTCAGTCTGCAGTCAGATTTCTATGGTTTGTTTTGGTTTATTTTTGTGTGGTCCTTTATTTCTTTATATTCCACATGAGTGAAATCATTCAATACCTGTCTTTCTCCTTCTGAATTGTTTCTTAGTACAATCCCCTCCAGTTTCATCCAGTTGTCTCAAATGGCAAGATTTCATATTTTAATAGCTGAATAGTATTCCATTGCCTCTGTGTGTGTGTGTGTGTGTGTGTGTGTGTGTACATCAAGACACCTTATCCACTATTGTTGGGCACTATGGTTTTGTGCGTGTGTGTGTGTGTGTGTGTGTACATCAAGTCACCTTATGCACTACTGTTGGGCACTATGGTTGTGTGTGTGTGTGTGTGTGTGTGTACCTCAAGTCATCTTATCCACTATTGTTGGGCACTATGGTTGTTTCCAAGCTTGAGTGTTGTAAATACTGCTGCAATGAACACAGAAGTGCATATATACCTTCACGTTAGTGTTTTTGCATTCAGATACCTAGGAATGGAATTACTGTCATATGGCAGGATCTATTTTTTGTGTTTTAAAAAACTCCCATATCATTTTCCAAAATAGTTGTAGCAGCATTGTGGGAGTTTCTTTTTCCCATCAACAGTGTAGGAGAGTTTCTTTTTCTCTATACCCTCACCAATACTTTTTGTTTCTGGTCTTTTTGATATGAGCCACTCTTACAAGTGTGAGACAGTGTTTCACTGTGTTTTGGTTGGAATTTCCTGAATGAAGTGATGATGAGCTTTTTCATGTGCATGAACATACAATTTTAAGAAAAGGAAACCTAAATAGCTATCAAACATATGAGGGCATGTTCAAAATTAGTAATAAACAAAAGTCCACAAATTAAAGCAACAAAAAGATGTCACTTTATTCCAATTAATGGCAAGAACTAGAAAGCCAGTTAGTGTTAGTAAAGTTATAAAATTATGGGAACCTAGTGAAGGTGTGGAATTATAGGAACCTACAGCACTATGTACATATATATACTAAGGCATGACTTGAGGTGGAAAACAGTTGGAGATCGTCTGTTAACCAAGAGGAGAGTGGATAGGCAAAATGCACTACGATATCCATTAAGGAGTTGATATTCTTTTCCTAGATGAATGAAATTCATGCAGTAAGTTAGAAGCAATAGTGTATATGTACATATAGTAACTTGGATGGGTCTGAAAACAGTGCTAATGTGTAGATAACATAACCTATGTACAATTAGAACATATGATTCCAAAACATTTTCATTTAAAGATAAAGCATCCAAATAAAAGGATGTACTTTAGACATTGGAATGGCTACAGAGAAGAAAATGAATAGAAAACCAACTTTGCATGGACCAATGCTAATGCACCATGAATTGAGGGATATGATTAACGAACATTCATTGGTATTTTTTATACAAAAGAAAGAATGCGTAAGTACAAGTGTCATACAACATTCTTAATAAAGAAAAGGGAAGAAACAAAGCATGGCAGTTAAGGATATAAGACCACCATCAACTAAATATCACAATCAGAATTCTTGCTTTGGTTTATGATTCACAAACTGGCTTGGTCTCTAGAACACCCTCTTCATCAAGGTTAGGGAACCTGAGAATGGTCAACCCTACTACTCTTTCTTATTCTCATCCCTATAAATCCTTTATGAGAGCCTAAGAAGATTACCACAGTTTGTTATAAGAAACTGATGAAGAATAACACAAGCAAATGATGTTTCAATCAGGAACATTATGAAGACATCACATCTCTCCTTAACCCTAAATTACAAGATAAAGATTTAGAATCCTAATGTCTAAAGGGGAAATAAAAACATAAAACATTAAGTAGTTATTGGTGAAATTGATGGCACCAACCACTACTGCAATATCCAAAAAGCCTTACCCCTTCCCCATGCAAATCCATTCTTCATTATCCTTCATTGAGCTCTGCCCCCACCCCAGCTCCTCCGCCCCCACCCCCACACAAGCCAAATCTAACCTATGTATGTAGACTACATCCTTAGATTCCCTTGTCCTCTAGCTTCCAGTTGAGTCTGGCCAGTCAGAAGCAATGGCAGGAAAGCAGCAGGAAGAAGAAATTATTCCAATTCCCCTCCTGAAAGGTTGCCTTGTTTCCAGAAATCTAAGCTATGAGTCAAATGATGCTTTCCAGAAGCGCTATTTGTCTTGGATTCCAGGAACAACTTCCTTCCATGCTCCATCATACTCAGGGGTAGTACTAGAGATCCACTGTTGCTGGCTCCAAGGTACTGCATTATCACTTATGGTTGTCCTACACACATATCTTTGAAAATAGTTCCTTTAATCAAAACCTCCTAAAACTATCCTAATTAAATCATGCCATCCATTTCTACTGCAGCCATGATTGATGCACCCAACCTATTCCATATTTGGCAAAGGGGTTAGGAGTAAGTTCATCTTTCTCTGAGGACCCTTTTAGGTCCTCCATAAACACTAAGAATTTCAAATTTTGATGTTGTGAGCTAAAGTTATAAACTATACTGATTCCTGGCCCTGGTCTGGGATTACAGAAAATACACTGAGAGGACCTTTGAGAATGACTAACCAAAGCTTTCCTCACTTTGTTCTCAGAGGTCTCGTAATCTCCCGCTGGGACATGTGAGCTGAGACTACCTACCCTCTGTGCTTTTATAGGTTTCATTACAATTGTACAGTTTTATGTTTCACTGTTAAGAGTTGAATAAAACTTTACCCATAAAAAGTAAATCACTGCAAATCCCTAGACAAATGGAAAAGTCTCAGCATCATAATATTAATTTATACGGCGTGTGCAGCATAAATTTCATCTGCAGAGCATCTCAGATTAAAATGACTTGCAGGGGGTTAAAGGATAGCCAGGGCAGGCTGAGAAGAGCTCTACCAGAAGACAAATGCACCAAATGGATATCGATATACTAACACCAGGATCACTTTGCCACACTACTGGGCACAGGACAACTCAGAGGTGAAATATCACAGCTGTTAACTGCTAGAGCAAAGAGTCTCATTTTAAGAAAGAGAATAAAGAAAAATCGCCTGCCCTCAAGAACTGCATGGGGAGCGTTTACAAGGCACAATACAATGAACACGATTAGAATCCCTTGAGAGAGTTATGAAGCACATGGAGTTTCATCTCATACAACTTAGTCTTGTCTCCCTAGCTACAATGCCACTTAAAGGCAAGGCTTCAGTGTTACTTTTCAACATAACCTCTTCTCACTGCATACATAACTCAGAGACACACCTTAGTGAGACAGATAAGAGGCGTGTTCAAGAGTCTCTAGCATTCATCCAACAAACATGTCCTATAATGTTCCTGGTGCTATCTGAACACTGAGAGATGGACAGAAAGTAAAAGAGAATCCCTGCTCTCATGAAGCTTATATTCTAGTTATCCACATTGTTAGGTGGGGAGGGATGGAGAGACAGGCAATAAATAATACACAATATGGCAGGTGGTAAAAGGCACTATGGAAAAAATGAGCCCACTAAGAGTGATGGAAGTATTATTTTAGAAAGTATGGACACAGAAGCCAATCACTAGGAGAGAGACATATCAGACATGGCTCTCTCTGCCAAGGGAAGTGTTCTAATTTCCTAATATAACAGAACACAGTGGATGCTAAGCATTGTAGACTGAGTGACCACAAGTAGAATGGTCTTCAGCCTCTCCTAAGTGCCTCCAGCTGCTACAGAAGATAGCCCAGCACCTACAGTGTCCTGGAGAAAACAATAGCCCAGCACCTACAGTGTCAGCACCATCCCACATGAGCCTGATTTTACACACTCTTTTGATTCAGAGATGCAGTGACAAAGTTCTGTAGGAAGGGATCACAAGGACGATAAGTGATAGGTACCAAGAGAGTCCCACAGGCTACAAACCTGTCACAAGGAAAATAAGGATGATAAAGGTTTATATCTGCAAAGCTCTAGCCTCCAAGGAGATCGTAGATCTCTTTTTAGAGAACGTTATCATACAATTAAACATCAAGACATCTCCTAGTAGTCCAGGGAAGCTGTCTTTGGTTTCATTTAATGGATGGTAAAACTGAGACACTGAAACACCTGTTACTTTTCCTATCTGAGCTTAACTATGACTAGCAAAGGTAACTCGGTGGGTGGGGCATTTGGGTACATTATTAAAACACACACAAACACAGAGCAAAGACAACTACTGGAAAAATGGGGCACTTCTGCCTGAAATTTATAAACTGATTATACCTAATAAATATTTCCCTCTCTCCCTCACTGTGCTAACAAAACCTTGCAAAGATATTAATGCAGTTTGAAATATGGTAGTCAAGGTTGAAAGACACTGGGTCATTCAGGTGAACACACCTTTTCCAAAAATACAGTTAAACAGGAAAACAGTGTATATACACACACACACACACACATACACACACACACACACCAAAAAAACAGACTTGAATAATTACCTAAGAGGGTGTGATGGGTAAGAGGGCTGGGCCTGAGTAATAGATAAATGGGAATAAATAAGCAAATAAAACCAGCAAAAAAAAACCCCACAAAACTTTAGTTTGGATCAATTATGATGTATATAAAAAACACACCCCTGTACCTGAGATAAAAATCAAATACACACTGCATGTATCAGCATCAAGCAGACCTGCCTTGAACACTGACCCAATGGCCTAAAGGCAAGTCCTTAACTTTTCTGAATCCTGGTATCCTACTCTAAACATCAGGGATAATAATATAGAAAATCTTTATCATTAGCTTTTTAAATCACAGCACCTGGGAGGAACATGCCGGTAAGAAAATGCCCAGGCTTGCCAAGGAGCAGTTATCACTTCCTCTCTAGCACAGAGAAGATTACAAAATTTAGCCACACTGAAGTTTATAAAATCACCTGACCAGCATTCCAGACAGGGTCAGCAAAAAGACTCTGAGATTGTCCAGCTTCCATCTTTCCTTTTGGTGGAAAGTCTAGGACCATGTGTTGAGATGATACAGGCAAAAGACTGGATGGACACATGAGTGGATGGGTGAACTGATAGGTAGATGGGGGGATCTGCATTTGGGTGAATGGAGATGGTTTCCTGGGTAGCTGCTGAGAACCACAGTGGATTTAGAAGGAACAGGAAATAAACATTTGTTTGTTGTTAGCACTGAGATCTTCTGGCTGCTTGTTGCTGCAGCAGAGTTTAATCTACTATGATTTACACAGATGTCGTAATCATTAATGTCCTTCCTCATACAGCCAGGAGAGGAGCAGCTGACCCCAGGTCCTGTAGGACATGAATGCTGCACGGAAATCAAGCATCGATCCATTGATCTTTTGAACTTTAATGTGGGGATAGGAAAGGGACATAAGTCATAATCTACCAAATGAAATTCAAAAAGCTCAGTTCATCTTCAAGAATCACTGTGACTCTGATTGGCCGGCCTCTGGAAGGGAGCTCATCAAAGCCATGACACTCTCCTCCACATCATACAGCCTCTTGTGCATTTTTCCCCAGGAGCCACTAAAGCCTGAACAAATCCCCTTATGTAAAGATTGTACAATAGCCCTTCCCCTGCCTCAGAGTAATAGAAGTTGTCTGTTATCTCTAGCTAGAAAATTAAAGTTTTACTTGGCCAAAGCCAAAAGGTAATACAATTCTATAACCTTGTGGTTTCATCTGTTTATTACTTACTATTTGGAGAGAAGACAATAAATAAAATATCTGTGGGTGTAATATCCCTTTTTCCCTCCAGGGACTCATCCAGGTTCCAAATTTCTAAATAACCTCCATGCTGAGCAATGTCTGCAAACAGTACACCAGCTTCTTTACGACTCTCTCATTAACCTTTTCAACCCCTCCAATTCTTGTTTCTTGGTTCTGGTCATTCTTATTTAATAATGTTGGTATAAACTGTTGCATAGTTTGAAATAACAGAGTGGGTGTGTCATCACACACACTCAGTGTGTCAGTCCCTGTATAATTACAGGACGGTAAAACATCAAGACTGGGTCTTAAACTACAGAAGGGGCTATATGTATAATCACATGAGTCATGGAAAGGTGATCTTGGTGGGTTTATCTAGCAGCTGGTCCCACACTTTTGACCCTCTACTCCACTGCCCACCCCCACACCAGGTAAGTTCAGAAAATGCAGAAGCCAGAAACCATGCTGAGAAGAACCAAAAAGCAGGAAAAGTCAGACTCTCACACCATAAAACCCTTCTGAATTTTGTGTTTCTTTTGAAAAAGGAAAGAGATCTTGAGGATAGTGAGAGACCAAGAAACAGGCAAATGTTTCTTATTAGTAGATGAAGCCTTCACCTGCCATCTCTACCTCTCCTCATTTGCTGTTCTGGCTTATATTGGCCTTATCATTTCTATAACATGAGCCAGAGACACCTGGGTCTCAGGCAATTCCACATCTTATTGACTGATGAAAAGCCAACTAAGATCTCAGGGTAACAGTTACTATGGGTGGTTTTTTCCAACGTAGTCCTCACAGTCTTGACCTCTTGGTCCTCCTGCCTTCTCATTTCTTCCATAAAAACAGGAGAGGATTCCATAACCTTAAGTCTTTTACAATTTGACAAAAACACCTTAATAATAATGCATTAGTTCCCCTAGGTAATTTTAAGCCTCTTATCTTTAATTGTGGAATTAAGAATTTTATCTCCCATGAAGGGAATTTCAAGCATCAACTAAGCAATGTGCAGGGGAGAGGTGGCAGGGAGGCTCTGGGCTCCTGAAAATGCTGCCAAGTTGTGATGGGTCCAGAGCTGATGCTGCAATCCGGGATGTGAGGGACCGAGGTCACAGGGGAAAGCATGAGGCAGAGGGAGCTGTGTGCTTGCTCACTTGGCTGTCCTCAGGTGAACAGACCCGGGCTGCCCCTAAGAAGCTCATCTCTGCAGAATTTGCAAGGAAGTCTGGAATTTCTGGTTTCCTGCAGTGTAGCCCATGGAACAGGAAACAGCAGTATCTGAACCTTCTCCCCCACTTGGTCTTCTGTGCCTCTCTCATCCCTACACCCTGGAACTAGATAGTCCAGTCCTCTAGTCCCTTCCTCTCCCCTCCTCTCATTCACTATCAATCAACCTGTTTGTGTCCCTTCATCAAGTGACCCTGTTTTGAAGCCACTTTCCCCCAGAAAGACTGTCCACAAGCCCCATGCACAGAATTCTCTGCCTTAAAGACTTTTGCAAAGGAACACCTGGAAATGTGGGAGGAGAGAAGAGGCAGGAAACTTCCAAATGCTCAAGGATTATCAGTTCCAGAAGTAGGAGAGCCCAGGTAATCTCAGAGGGAACTTCAGCCATGGAGGGGGGGTTGGGGGAGTAACGACAGAAAATAGCAGAAATAAGGAAACCTGATCAGGGACTTACACCACTTTTTCCATGTGTGTGTGTGAGTGTGGTGGGTGTGTGTATGTGTATGTGTGAACATGAGGGTGTTGAGGGAAAACTGACGTCTTTGACAATAATTATAGTTACTAAGAAATTTTAAAAGTGAGAAAAAGAACTGAAACTTTGGCTAGCTAAAAGTAATACTAATTACAGTCTTATGCAAATTAAGTCTAATTATCATGCAACACAATAATATGTCTATCACTATAAAGTGTCAGATTAACTTTCTCGTAAATTTTTCCATAACAATTCTGAGCTTGCTTCATGTACAAGAGTTGTGCAAGCAAGAAGACTATAAATTAACAGGACTTTATTGTCTTTTCAAGTCCTTTGCCCATATTTCTACATGGCTGTTCATCTTTTTCCTTAATGACTTTTAAATGGTCTCTATATATGGAGGAGAGAATTCTTTTATCTATTATTACATGTGCTGCAAATTTTTTTTGCAGTTTGAAATATGTCTTAATTTTGATGGTGTATTAGATGATACAGAAGAAATTGGTCTAATAAGTCTTTTGTAAACATACTTCACGAGCTAACTACCCATGAGGCACTCACCTGCTCACAATTTTTTAAAAAATATACAAAAAGTACCCATTATATCCATTTGCTGAAACCTGAAATTCCTTTGAACAGGAAATAATCTTTCATTCCAGAATTAGAGATAAAAGGTTTACAGATGCAGCAGGTCTTAGAGCTAATACATAAGTATGTTACAGGGAAATGTGTCTGATGATAACAGAGTTCTGTGCCTATGTTTATGGCAGGGGGTTTCATTTAGAAGAAGGCAGAGAATTCAGTGCTGAATGGGCAAGGGACCAAGGCCACCAAGAGGAGCTCTGGAGTCCAAGAATAAGCACCTCCCATAACCTTCCCTGATTTTCCAGGTCAAAGGTAGATCCTCTTGGCTTTGGTCCCACAGTGCCCATGTGAAACCCAGTATATCTCCCTAGTTACACTAAGTACAAGTAATATTTACTTCTCAGTCTTGACCACTTCACTATCAGGTGCTTGTGGGGCAGGAAATGCACATAACTAGTTCACCATCACATCCAGAGCACCATGCCTCATAGATTTTAATAAGCAGTCACTGAATGAATGAGTAAAGAAATCAATACATCAATAAACCAATGTTACTATTTTCCTCCAGGTTTATATGACTGGATCCCTACTTTTGTTATAGAAAGATAGAAAGGTTCCTGTATATTCCTCCTATAAGTGAAACCAGTCGATATTTTTCTTTTTCCACCTGGCTTATTTTGCTGAGCATGATTCCTTATATAACGACAACAACAACAAAACAAAGACAAAAACTAGCAGGCAACCATAAATGAGAGACCTTCAGCGAGAGAGGGGGAGGATAAGGGTTCAAAACAGGGGAGAAAAGAGAAAAGATAGATTTTTAAAATATAAAGAAAAAAGAGAGAAAGGGACTACATGTTCAAGAAGATTCAGGCTGCAAAGATGAGACCCTGTAGGATGTCTGCCACCCTTCAAAGCTCTAGTGAAAAAGACCCTAGTAATAAATTTCTCAGCAGAACTCCACTCAAAGATCATGCCCTCCCTCAGATTCCAAGATGCCAAGGTGAATGAGGGAAGATACCATCTCCTTCCTCCAAGAAACACAGAGCTTCCTTAGCCAGCTGAGATCTCCTATTGTCTCTGGGCTGCACCCTGAAACAAGGACAACTGGGTTTTCAAGAACTGCCAAGAATAAAGGACCTCAGCCAGCAGGGGGCCCTTGACCAAGCCAGAGCTCTTTTAGTACTATCCTGGGTATGTTACAATTGGTCTGACTTGAACCTTCTTTACCTTCTTGGAAATTTTCAATCCTCCACAGCTGACCTGAGATATTACCACGTCTTCTGCAACAGCTGTGAGAGTTCTGTCTACACTGCGTATCCCTGCCCAGCCCACCACCAGGACTGACCTCTTTGGGGGGCTGCCTGGCAAGTTCAGGCAGACTGACTCTGGTTTCTGCCTAGTTCTGGCCCCTTGGGCAGACATGCATTTCCCCTTTCCCTTTTCCTTCCCCTCTCTCTGTAAATGTACTCAGCCCTAACCAAAGACGCTTGCCTGTCCATGTCTGAGTCTGCCCTAGATCATGTCAGCTCTTCCTGGTCAGGTCTGTGCCCACACACTGCACAGCTGGGGGTTGCTGTTGTTTCTGTTCCTTCTTATCTCCAGGACTGTGTGTATGCCCCTTCCTACTTTCCTCTTTTCAAGTTCGTGTGAGTGTTTCTACACACATTATGATCTTAGCATCAGCTTGGGTTTTGCCTCCTGGTTACTCCGTGATCCGTGATACCTTTTTTAGGAAACATCCAGGAGGCCTCTCATAATTCAGGGGTGATTCCTGCTCAGATAGCTGCTACTGCAGGCAGCTTCAAATGGTGCCCAAACACCCTCCCCAATGCATATGCTGTTCTTCAACAGCAGTGTATCCTCCCAGCCCTGCTCACCTGGTGCGTCACAGTTCAGGCCTTAAAAGGGGACAGAGTACAACCACCACTTGTGCCATATAGCGCAAGATAAGATTTCTTTTTTGAAGTTTATCCGCAAAGCAGCAGGCTGCACAGGTTTCCATCCTGTGCCATCTGGAGAAAGGTCTCTGAATGAGGCACAGCTGAGTACGCAAAGGAAGGGGCTCAAGCAGAAAGAACCTACTCCATAATGTAAAAATTTGTAGCAAAAGGAGGCAGTAGAACATCTACTTGACTGTCTGACAAGGAGAGTTTTAGGATTAAAGAGATCAGTTCCTGATATCAATCTGTCCTTCCCATGAGCTAACAGATAGCTGAGGTAGCTTCTGGCTAATCTTCCAAATGCAGGAAGAAAATGGGTCTCCAGGCTATCCAGGTATTTCTTTCCTCAAGCCCATTCTTCATACTGGATCAGCACCTCCACCTCCCCATCTGAACTTGAGTGCTCAGTCCTGCCCACAGAAAGTTATTCTCAGCTATTATAGATATCCACAACCTGCTTCCTCCCTGGGCATCAGCAGTGAAATGGTTTACAAGTTAAAGAAATAACACATTCTGTGTGTTCAGGTACATGTGTATAACAGTCTTTCCTACATCTATGGAACTATGGGAGAGGTTTTCCTTAAGAAAGTGGTAGAGAATTCAGTGCCTGACTGAGTGAGGGAGTAAAGCTACCAAGAAGAGACCTTAAACTGTTTTGGACTTCATAGTTTTTCCCACTTCAGGGACGTGCCCCAATCTCTAAGTCATTTTCTCAATCTCTTCCCCACCTCCCATCAAAATTCACACATCTTCTCTCCTAGTACCCTGATCTCTAATAGTAGAATCTCAGAATTTGGGGTCTAAATGCACTAGCCATGAAGTGATAACATAAAGATCTTTACGCAGGGGTAGAAAAATCAGAGGACACTTCTTGTACAAGGTGGGGATTCTTATAGTCTCTCCCCCTCTAGAGCACCCTCTCCCCCATGCTTGCTTCTTAATGTCAGCTCCATTCTTCATCAGACTCTTGGTCCTGGGCAACTCTCTAAACCTCTTTGTGCCCTTGTTTTCTCCTAAGCAAAATGGAATTATAACATATCTTTTAAAATGACCAGCCAAAGGATTAATGAAATAAAATGTATGTCAATCACCCTGTATGGTACCTGGCATTCAACATGTTATCTCTTATTATTTCTTTAAGCCTTTATATCTCTGAGTTATTCCTTAAGAAAATCAATCAAAATCAATCCCTCTATTAAGCAGTATTTAAGAGCAATGTATCTTACCTCTTCAGGTAATGAAACTACAGTTAGCCTGAAAGAATGCTTTCATCCACTGAAGGGCTGCTCCTGGAGGATCCCAAGTTTTCTTGCAGATGGAGGAGGACAAGTAGGAGTCCCTCCCTTGGTATCCTTGATACCAAGTGAAGTAGGTAGATGCCAATGGCTATACCAGGTGGCAAAAGACTAGCATCTGTCCAAATTCCTTACAATCCCAATGACAACTAAGACTCATTTTCACAACTGTATTAGAAGTGTCTTACGTAAGTCATTCAAATCTGTTCACACCATATAGCCCATATCTTTTTAATTTTGCCTAAAAGTGTTAATATATGTCCAGAAAAGCTTGATTTAACTATCTAAATACTCAGGCTATTTAATAACTACAGGAATCTTTATTCTTCATACTTTTATAGATTTTTTTTTCTATGTCCAAATCAATTCCACTCTTGCACTAAGCCTTTACATCAGTTCTGGCATGCATTTATTACAAAAGGTGTTTCTAGCTTTTCAAAAAGCAGATATTTTTCCTCATTTATTTTCCAGTTTATTTAAATTCTACACAATACCAAAACACTCCTAAGGCGAGCCCCATCCTGAACTGCCTTCCAGTTTTGATTAGCAGGGCTATTTCTTAATGGAAAGCCAAAGTCATAACATGTTTTCTTCCCTGCTTTTTATCAAACACTCCCTTGGAGGAATCTTCATTGCTTTTTAATTGTCCAAGTTTATTTTCTTCATTTCTCTTATTAAAGTAGAGTTGGCAGAAGGGCCAAGGGGGAATGAAGCTGTACCTCAGCACCCTTCAAAGTCATCTTTAATCTTATAATCATCTTCATCCATCAGCCAGCCTCCCTTTTCCCTTGCCTCTGTTTTTTCTTGGTAATTCAGAAAAGCCGATCTCATTCTCATTTGCTCACATTAATTCACCCTGCTCTTTGGCTGTCTAACTTGAGTTGCATATTCTCATTTGATTCGCTCCTGTCCCTTTCCTTTCCAAGTCAGATTTTTCTTTGCTCATAGGTTTTTAAGCCATTCTTTTGTAAATCCACTTTGCAAAGAGCAAGCAATCTCCAATCTTCTTCTCCAGAGCAATTGTAATCCACTATGCTTTAATTATACTGT
Source organism: Scalopus aquaticus (assembly GCA_004024925.1). Classification (NCBI taxonomy): domain Eukaryota; kingdom Metazoa; phylum Chordata; class Mammalia; order Eulipotyphla; family Talpidae; genus Scalopus; species Scalopus aquaticus. Next base: position 33,498 of record PVIJ01006315.1, on the reverse strand, counting down.
CTATTCAGATGTTCAAAATTCCATCCAGTTATAGATTTTAATACTTCTTCCCTATGCACCATATTTATTAGATTGATTAATTCCCCAAATGTGGTTTTTTGAAGTTTAATACTCTTGGTCTTTGAAGCCACTGCTTACTAAAGAATTCAAGAAGATCATAACTACCAGTTACAAGGCAGCTGCCTTGGATTTAACTGTGTAATTCAGCTGTTGCTATTCCCAGTTGCTCTAGTGCTGTTCCACTCTTAGCTTGATTTCCCAGCATCTTAATTAAAACACTGTCCTCTATCTTAGGACACACTGTAATGGATATGGTTTTGCCTATAAACCATGGAGATCTGCACCTGGAAGCTTTACAGAAAGATACATTAAATAAGTATTGGCTTCCCTTTTGTTATCATTAACTCGCATTTGGATAATTTGTAATATGTTGGAATAACTCACAGTGTTTAGCTGGGCCTTCATTTCCATTTATGTGAAATGAGAAAGGCTAGGTGATTTCTGAGATACCCTCTGACTCTTGTAAATGTCATGCTTCTATGATTTTAATTTATTCTCCAAAATTGTGGAGTTGTATTTCCAGTATGTTAATCTGAACTATGAAGCACTGTATTTAAAAATAGTTTAGATATCTTAAATTTATCTTTTTAATAGACTATCAACTAGCACACAATTAAATTGTAAAACTGATATAAATTGTAAAACTTATATATGATATGTAGATACTTAAAATATATATACATACCTTATATATTATATATGTAATATATATATATAACTTGATAAGTTCTGCCATATATATGTACTCATTAGAATATCACTGCACTCAAGATAATATTCATATCCATCACCCCTACTTTAGAATTAAGTATTACTTGTGATTCCTTATTATCTACCTGATTGGATTTCCAGCTAGAATTCTTGGTGGCATTATTTCAGCCATGGCTCTAAACTTTATCCAGCAGACATATTTAACCTATGTCTACATTTAAGGCCATTATGCCACTTCCAATACAGTTCAAGAAACAGTCACATAATTTCATTTATCTTCTCCTGGACTTTATATTTTTGTCATACATGTTGCTTCTATATATGTTATAAACTCAACATACCTTATTATTTTTGCTGTAAACATTTTTAAAGCAATTGAACTAATTGTTTGAAATATGATATTTACCCAGTTAGCATGACCATTATTCTTCACTTATTTGTAGACATTCATATTTTATCATATCATCTCCTTTTTGCCTGAATGATTTCCTTCCTTGTAGTGAGACTGTTCTCGTAACAGGTTTTTTCAATCTGTGTATCTGCAAACTTTTAACCTTAACTTTTGAAATGTATTTTTGCTGGGTATAAATTTGTAAATTGACAGTCACTCTCCATCAGTACATTAAATGTTGTTCCACTCTCTCTTCCTGCACTGTCCCTGATAAGAAATCTATTGTTATCCTTAACTCAATTCTTCTTCAATATCTTTTTTCTCTGAGTGCTTTTAAGGTTTTTCTCTATTACCAGGTGTTAGACAATTTGATTATCATGTGCTTTGGTACACTTGGTGTTCCTTGTGCATGTGGACGTCTTAGAATAATGGCTTTATTACTTTCATGAAAGCTGGACAATGTCGGCCACTATACCTTCAAATATATTTTTTGTGCTCTGCCCTCTTCTCTTTTAGCACTCCAATTACATGTATTGGAGTTACATGTGCATATATCATATATCACTGGAAGTGTTGCATATATCACTGGAACTGTTCCACACGTAACTGATGCTATTTTTATCTTTTTTCCAGTCTTTTTCTATGTGTGTTTCACTTTAGATATTTTCTATTCTGGTTTTGTTTTTATTTCTTTGTTTTATCTTTTGGCTTTCACCAAACCTGCCTGCCTCCCTCCCCCAAGATGTTTTAATGTTCAATAAATTTTTATGCATTTCTTAATCTGCTATTAATCCTATTTTTTTTTCCACTGAGAAATTGAAGTTTTCATCTCTACAAATATTTTTACTCATGTGATCCTTATATGCTCAGTTTTTTCTTTAGCTTCTTGAGTTTATGGAAAGTCTTTATCTAAAAATTCTGTCATTGATGCCATTCCTGGGTTGGTTTTGATCAATTTTACTCCTGATTATGAATCATATATTTTCTTGCTTCTTTGAATGCTTGGTAATTTTTTAATGGGTGCCAGACATTGTGAATTTTTGCCTATTGTGTGCTGGATATTTTTGTACTTCTATTGATATTCTTGAGTTTTTGTTCTTCTTTGCCATTAATCACTAATTTCAATAGTTTGATCCTTTCTGGCCATCCATTTATGCTTTACTAGGCAGGATCAGAGCAGTGCTTAGTCTAGGACAAATTTCATCCCAGTACTGGGGCAGGACTCTCTTGACATCCAATAAATCATGGAATTTTCCACTCCGGTGGGAACAGAAAATATCCCTATTCTTGTAAGAACTTTGGAGATTTTGCCTTCTAATCCTATCAAGTTATTCATTCTCCAGCCTTAGCCAGTTTCCTTATAAGTCATTTTCAAATCAGTACTCAGCTGAAGACTCAAGGAGAACTCTGCAGATCTCCAGAGTTCTCTCCTTGGAGCAGCTAGTCCTGTAAACTCTAGGCACATTGACCTCCACAGCTCCCAGCTCTCTCCTCATACCTGGGAGACACCAAGATTTTCTTGCATTTACTGTCTCTATGCCATGGCCTGGAAATTCTCTCTTGGTAGTGTGTTGCAATAGTTGCAGGACTCACATTACTTGTTTCCTATCTCCAAGGACCATTACCCTTTTTCTTGGATATCTATTGCTTTAGATATCAACCATTCTTTTATACACGTTGGATAATTGTTGTTTCACCAAAGCTATATATCCAACCTCTGCTACTCTATCTAGGTCACAAGCAAGAGTCATCTGCCTTAACATAAACTGCTATCAAACTCTCATTTGGTTGAGCATCCCTCTAAATATTTAATGACTATTTGTCATAGGCCACCTATTTGCATTAGAGTGCTACAACTTCAGGTCATTTCAGTAATCTTTTAGGTCTCAACCTAAACACATGTTTACATTTACTGTTTCACTAATTGTTTTTTATTTCAGTAAACAACTGTATTGAAACCTCATGAAATCATATGCTTTTTTTCCTATCTTGGTTTCCATTATTTGCAAATCACACTGCTACAGAAGTCTAAATAGAGACAAGTTAATCAGTATTGACTTAGGAACAACTTCAAGAACCCAGAAACAAATTTTGGTCACCGTGATGGCCTCATTCTGAGGCCATTTTACATGTTTCACATTTATTCATCTGGTGATAACGTCTAAGTATAGGGGAAGATTTTCTTCTGCGAAAATAAAAAAGGGGACTTTGTGTATAAAAGAGAAAATTCCTCTCCCAGTTGCTCACCATTTCCAAAGTATACAATGGCCCCAATGTCCCATCAATGCCACACCTCAGCTGTAATGACTGGTGCAAAATTTATCATTCCTTTTGCTCCCTTCTGTTCACTTCATGCCCTGCTATCCCATCTAATATTTAATGGCTGAATTTCACACACACACACACACACACACACACACACACAATCCAGTCCTCAGCTATGCCTCAACAAATTCCCAGCTTGCCTTTTCATGCACTGTAATAAATAAATAAATAAACCTAATGCTACAAAAATAAATGGTACTAGAACTAAAGTCCTAGGAGAACCCATTCAATTGAAAGCCTGTTAATAGGCAGTAAAGCGTCCTGTGCCCTAGGGAAGAAAGGTGCTATAAAAACCCATAATACTGTTGCCAGTTAGACCCGCTGCATGGTACACAACAGAGCCATAGACATTTCCTTTAATCTACTTCCTGTGATTTCACCAGATCCCCTTGATTTTACACCCGATGACAGAATAAAAGTCTTCTGTTTCAATTCCTGTCTTCCCGGTGGGCCTGTCCTCCACACTGATATGCCACTGTTTTCTGTTCTCCCAGCAGCAGGGCAGTGTTCAAACGCCGTGGAAAGAGCCCATGCAGGCAGCCTGTCAGGAACCTGGGGGCCAGCCTCATCATCCAGGAACAGAAGGAACAGCACTGCTGACCATTTCTGTGGCTCAGCACCCACACCATGTGCATTGTCAGGGCAGTTTGGATCAGTCAAACCCTTTCTAAGGTCAAGTTCCCAGAGACACAAAGGGTCACTCTGATCCACTGAGGTCCTATTTCTCCCACACACTCTCAGACCTTTCAGATAAGCAAATGTTGGACCTTATCTTTTCTCGAAAGCCATTTTCTACCTGCAAATTTGGACCTTTACACAAACACTGCTAATCTTATAAGGCAGACCTTCCAGACAATGTTTTCATGATCAAATGACAAAATCAGTCTTGTTCCTATCCCTGAAAAGTGCACAGGGTGTTTGGAAAAACTCCAGTGCCTTTCTGGGATGAAACAACCTTGTTTGATTCTTCGTTAAAAAAAGAATAAATTTCTTTCACCAAAAAAAAAAAAATCATAGCTTGTACTTGAGTAACTTTATATTTACCTACTTAATCTGCATCAAGACTGTATTCAGCACCAGAAGATGGACATGTAAAAGTGATCAAGGCAAACATGGTCTCTTCAAAAGGCTCACAATTTGTTGAAGAATTCAGAGAATCAAGAGCACTTACTGCACAGCAAAGGGAACCATCAACAAATGAAAAGGCAACCTACTAAATAGGAGAGGATGTGTGCAAATAATATATCTAGTAAGAAATTAATAACCAAAACAGATAAAGAATTCATCCAACCTAACAACAACAAAACAAAAAAAAAAAATCTGATGTTAAAATAGGCAGAAGATTTAAGTAGACATTTTTCCAAAGAATACATACAAAGGGCCAACAGGTATACAAAAAGATACCCAACATCACTAATCATTAGGAAAATACAAATAAAAACCACAGTGGGCTCTCAGCTTATTCTCTGAGAAGAGATGGTATCAAAAACACAAGAAACAAGTGTTGCTGAGGATGTGAACAAAAGAAAACACTTGTGTACTATTGGTGGGAATGTAAATTGGTGCAATCACTATAGAAAACAGGATAAATTTTCTTCAAAATTTAAAAATAGAATTATCATGTGAGCCAGCAATTCCAATTCTGGGTATTTACCTAGAGAAAATGAAAGCACTAATTCAAAAGGATATCAGCATCCCCATGTTTACTGCAGCATTATTTATAATAGATAAGGTATGGCAATACCTCAGAGTCCACCAATGGATAAGTAAAAAAGAAATGGTATTATATATGCATGATGAAATATTATTCAGTCACAAAAAAGAATGAAATCTTGCCATTTGCACTACAACATGAATGAACTTGAGAGCATTATGCCAAATGAAGTAAGTCAGAGAGAAAAAAGACAAATACAGCATAATATCACTTATATATGGGACTTTAAAAAAATTTTTAAACTGAACTCAGAACAGACTTCTTGTTGTCAGAGCAAGGAGATGAAGTGTACAAAATGGGTGATGGGGGTCAAAGACACAAACTTCCAGTTATAAAAAAATAATCAATAATCCATAGGGATGTAAAGTATAGCATGCTGACTATAGTTAATAATAGGATGGTGAATATTTGAAAGCTGCTAAGAGTAGGTCTTAAAAGTTAACAAGATAAAAATTTTATTTTGTAACTATATATGAAAGAAATGTTAACCAGACTTATTATGATCATCTCATAATATATAAAAACACCAGCTCACTATGTCCTACATCAGAAATTAATATGTCAATTATACCACAATAAAATAGAAATATATATGTGTATAGAAAAATATAGATGTGCGCGCATGTGCACGTGCGCGCGCACACGCACACGCGCACACACACACACATACACACACACACACACACACACCCCTACCAGCATCGGGCACCATATCAGTCTAGTTTAATACTACTTAACTAAGATACTACTTACTTTCTTTATAACTGTTACATTTTTTTAAAATTGGAATATGCTATCTATAACTATATATTTGATGGAGTGACCAGCAATCTTACTAAAGTTTTCAGTGATGTTTAACAAAATTCATGCAAATAATTAGCCTTGCTGTGGCTCAAAAAGACTACTATGATCAAACGGAAACATATTTATGACTTGTTTCTGAAAACTATGCATTTCCAATATATACAGCCTGATGTTTATAAACAATATTAAAGTTCAATGCTTTTTCTAAAATTTGGCTCTCTCCCAAAGGACAAAAATTTCTCATTCTAACACAATTATACCTAGAAGAAACAGAAGAGTTGGAATTCATAAGAACTATATTTGTAAGCTAGCAAACATGAGCACATAATTAGATTAAGAATACACTAATTTTCTGGGGAGAAAAATTCCACTTTCTGATAATTGCCAAATCCAGATTAATAATTCATGTCAATTTCTGTCTGCAACAAACATTGGTAATGGCAGATTAGGTCAGCCTCTTCCCGTGTTAATCTCTTAATTATAAGTACCAGTCAGTGTAAAAGTTGTGGTAATTCTTGTAATAGTGATGATTAAAAAAACTTAAGACTTAAAAAAAACAGCACTTGCAACAGTGATTAAGGCCTATATGACAGTAGACCTAAGAGGGGCTCTGTATCCAGACTTTGTGAAAGTTCAGGGAAAATATCCTCATGAAGGACATACCTAAGCGAAACTTCAGGGATCCCACAAAATAAGGGAAAACACAGGTGAAGGGATGTGTACTGGGAAGGATCAGAGCAGAAGAGTGCTCTGTGAGTGGCTTACCCATTCAGACTGAGTCCTGGTGTGGGCCTTGAGTGGGGACCGGGGGATAATGACAGGGGAGGCCTGGGGAGTGAGCAAGAGCCCATTCCCAGGCTTTATGACTTTAAAATCCTAAGTGTTTGCATATTAAACCAATGACACCAGAGGACCACTGAAAGTTTTTAAGCAGGGCCCAACAGGATGAGATTACAAAAATCAGTTGGGTTGGGGGGAAGGAGGGGTGCAAGGAAGGATCAAGTTTGTAGATGAGAAGAATAAGGTAACTATTGTCGCTAAAGCAAGGACTGATTCTTGTCTGGATCAAGTTAGTGGCAATGGGGTTTGAGGAAGGCAGACACATTTTAGAAACCTATACCAGGTAAACTCAACAAGAGTAAATGAGTGATGAGGACGGATGTGCAGGAGGGAGAAGAGGGGGGTCAGCAAGATAGTTTCATTAAGAGGATGGTGGTGCCTTTGAAAAGACAGAAAACAGAAGAGGAGACAGAGGTCCAGAGAGGGTACTCGGTTTTCTGTCAACTTGGCTTAGGTGCCTGTGGGAAGTCGACAGTCAGATGGTCTCCCAGAACCCTGTGTCAGTCCTCACTTGTGAGTGGCCGGGTGCCAAGGAGGATATTATAAAATAAAGAACCTAAGTCATGATAACATAAAAAGAGGATTTTCCTCAGGGACTCACGGGAAGTTCATGGTTCATGGTTGGGCTCCCAATTTCCAGTCCAAACCTCCAACCTTCTGACCAGGCATCGTTTATAATGGAAGCTCTGATTTTACATTACATGTCAAGTAGTGGTTTGGAGTAGGTCCAAAGGCCCCAGACCTAGAGACATATTTTAAATAAGTCCAATAGATCAATAAATCATGTGAAGTACAGAGGCTACTGAGGCAAAATGGTTACCTTCATACCTGAAATATGCCAACTATGCCCCTTGCTTAGGACAATGGGGACAGCTGACACTGACCTCACAAGCCCTGGGGCTGCCTGTGCCCCACCTGCCACTTCCCTCTGTCCTTGTTCTTCCTGCTGAAGATATAAAATACCCTAGTCCTTTGAAGGCCTCCTCCCATTAAGAGTGGGGTTACATGCTCTAGCCAGGATTCTCTCTTCTGAACCCTCTCTGTTCCTCTTGCCACCTATGTGTCAGCCAAGTTACAGGAGATCTGCTTGCTTGATAGTTAAAATGTGCATGCCTCTCCCTGGCTGAGACTGCAAACATTCTTTAGAACACTAAGACCACCCTTTTCCCTATATCCCTTCAAATGGTGAAAAACTGGGCTGATTTTGCTAGGAACACTCATTCCACACAGGCACATGAGACTGCAGAATCAAAGCTTTTTCACATAGAGCTGGAAATGTAAATACAGAGAGAAAAAAACGACTCTGTCAGTGGAAAGCTCCACAGGATCCCTAAGGACCTAATTATGAATGGACATTAATTATTTAATCTCATTTTTAACACTTGAGGCAAGAGCCCAGAGTTGGCCTAACTTACTCCACTGGCGAAACTCCACAAGCTTTTCCCATTTCAAACTCTTTCCAATGGAGAGCTCAGGCTCCCTGTCAAAATGCACCCTATTTTCTCCCCACTTATGAAAACAGACTCACTTCTACCTCCACCAACAACTTCCTTTGGTTAGTCCTTTTTCCCCATGAATCTTTCTCAGCTTTACAAATCAGTGTTTTTTAAGTGATATCCTCCACTTTTCTCAAGTAATAATGATAATGACAATAGTTAATAACTACTGGCTGCCTGTGATGTGCCAGGCTGTGGTGGATGCTTTAGGAGACTTGTGTATGTGATCTCACAGAATCTTCATAAAACCCTAGGAGGTAAATTTTATTACTCCTATGCCATAGATAGAAAACCAAAGCTCAGAGAGAACAATTGGCCTAATTTATATTTGTAATTTGTGTGTAATTACAAAATAGGGATTCAAATTCAAGTCTCTGATTTCAAAGTCTGTGCTCCTCTAGTGAATGATAGCAGTTCTTTAAATATATATATATATATATATATTAATTAAACTTTCACTCCAGAACTCAGTGAAATCCAGATATATTTCTTAAGCATTAGTGATCCTGGCTTACTTCAATTGTCCCCAAGATCACATGGGGAGATGTGCACTGCGAGGCAAATTAAGCCATTACCTAAAGTACAGAAAAGTGGACAGAAAAATGCTGAATATCTTTTAGGTGCCAGGGGTCGCTAAGCATTTTATCCTATTGCATATTCACAATCATCATGCATGCTAGGTATCATTACCTCGGTTTTCCCCGCTGATAAATTTTAGGTAACTTTGAATAACATATAGCCATTGTCAAAAACAAAGTGCACTGCTGCACAGACTTGGTCTACATCTCACTACCAAGCCTGAGCATTTTTTTACTATAATTATTATTATTTATTATTATTATTCCAATTATCACCACACAGAGAAAGGAGAGATACTTCTCTCTCCACTAATTTCTACGAATGCCTGATGAAGCCAGCAATATGTTAACCAGGCATTACCTTCTGTCACTCTGACATGGTCCTTCCAAAACCGTGACTCCTGACTTTGTCCCCCATTCCCATCTATTCAAAAAGGCACATGCTTCCTGAGGGTCTGGAGCTATAGCTGTCCAAAATTAAAGGTGATTCTCAGAGTGTCACTTTCACTGTGGCTCAGTACACTTATGCTCTTATTATACCAACCTTCCCTCAGTTAACACCTATAAACTCTAGACAAAATCTAAATAGGGAAAAAAGTGATAAAGACCTGAGAGCTCAAAAAAGTGAAAAACATACTTATGACAGGAATATAGGGGAACCAAATGAAAGAGAGACGTTCAGCGAGAGAGGGAGAGGAAAAGGACTCAAAATAGGGGAGAAAAGAGCACAATTGACTATGGTGACGGTTCATGGGTGAACTGGTGGTGGGAAACCTACGGGGCATACACAATAATGTAAAAGTCATAAACAATAATAACAATAAAATTTTAAAAAGTGAAAAACAAAAGCAGGAAGATTCCGGAGGAATATTAGCACTTCAAAGAGGGAAATTGCAGGGAGTGAAGCTCCCATTTATTGAACTTTAAGAATGAACCAGGATTTTATAGGGTAGTTTAAAATACTCAAAACAAAGCAAAAACAAAAAAATTCTCTGACTTGAAGGACCAGAGGACAGAGTTTGGGACAACAACATTCACTAGAAAGAAGTAAGACGATCAGGTAAAGGTTTCCCCTGCTATCTGAAAGCAAAACATTCTATTTGGTATGATTTGGTAGGTTATTTTATGGATCTGGGAATGCTATTACCATGAGTATATACAGAAAAGTTTTTGAGCACTCCCTGACCCCCAAAATAAACTACCAAATCACAGCAAATAGAACATTCTATTTTCAGGTAGCAGGGGAAACCTGTAAATGGAGTCCCAAATTCAGTGCATAAATTCTACCCTACCCAGATATCTGGTTCACTCCTGATTGTAGCAGGTTCAACCACAGTTCAGTTCAGGATAAAAGAGTTACACCTGGCTGTTGGCCAACAGAATTTACAATTTAAATTTAACCAAATTAACTGTCCAATAAAACAAAAACTCAATATTTTTTAGAGGTATATAGCTGAATCTAGAGTATCTACTACAAAACAGTCACAATATTGAGAGGAAAGTCAAAATTATTTAACATTTTATGAACTATAAAATTTAGAGAACCAAGAGAAAAAGTTATCAACAAAGACAAACCACAAGTCAACCCAGAGGTGAGAACTAGCAGAAAAGGGTTTTTAAGCATCATAACTATGCTATGTGGTATAAAGTTAAATGTGAAAAGATAGGAAATAACAGTAGATAAGCTAAACATTTTTAGAATTAGAAATTCTTAAAATGAAAAATATCGTATCTGAAAGGAAATTCACAGGATGATCTTAACAGCAGAATAGCAAAGAAAAGTGAGAGAATTTGCAAATAGATAAATGGAAATTATCCACTCAAAATATTGAGGAAAATAATTTAAAAATTATTTCCACATGGCGCAGCAGACCTCACCTGCCTCGCCTGCTGCTCCCCTCAGCAGTGTGTTTCAGTAGATCTGCCTGTTCTGCTCCCCACTCTTTCTGGTGAGTCCTCTCACCACCCCATGCCTCTGGCCTACACCCCAGTTTTTACATGCATAATGAATAAATCTTTAAAAAATAATTTCCCCTTTTAGTTTTTATAAAATATTACTTTAAAGAAAAATTACATTATATTGGAGGGTTTATGTAGATTTAAAATACAGATGACAGGGCCTCCCTGGTGGCGCAGCGGTTGAGCGCTGCACTTGAGCACTGCACTGTGGAGCTGTAGGCAGCTTGCGATGTGAGTTCGATGCCCAGCTGGGGAGAATCCCACATGGTGCGGCAGACCTCTCCTGCTCACCCACTGCTCCCCTCAGCAGTGTATTTCTGATCTGCCTGTTCTGCTCCCCGCTGTCTCTGGTGAGCCCTCTTGCCGCCCCACGCCTCTGGCCTATACCCCAGCTTGTATAAATAAATAAATCTTTAAAAAAAATAAATAAAGTATGCCACCCCAAAGACAGTTATTATTACTAAAAAAAATTTAAAAAAAATAAAATACAGATGACAAATTGGGGATGGAGAGGTAAATGAACCTATACAATTGTAAAATTTCTACATTTTATGTGAATTGGTATAATATCAGAATTATAATATCAGAGTTGACTGTAACAGCTTAAGGATTTATACTGCAGTTCCTAGAACCACTATAAATGCAAAAATAATATAACTTAATAAGTAAATAATGGAATTCTAAAAATTACTTAATCCCAAAAGCAGAAAAAAAGGGAAAAAAATAAATAAGAAGGCATACCAAAATCCAAATATATCAATAATTATATTAAATGTTAATGGACTAAACACTGATATAAGTCAAGGATTATTAGAATGAATTAAAACATCAAGACCCAAGTAAACACTGGCTATAAAAGATTCCTCTTTAATTATATAGATGAGAGACAATGGATTGAAAATTATATTTGTCTATATATTAGGCAAATAGTGTAAAATATGTGGCTGGGGTTACTGTATATTATTAGATAAAATAGATTTTTCAAATAAAAAGTAACAACTGCAATAATGACACTTCCACTGATAACTGGATCAATTAATCTTAGAAGGCATAATTATCATCAGTGTGGCATGTGCCTAATAGCAAATTAAAAACACATAAATCAAAAATTTACATAATTAAAAGAGCAATAGAAAACGTCTACAGCACAGTAAGAGATTTTAAGAACAAGAACTTTTAGATTTAAAAAAATCAAACAGTTATAGATGACCTATACCATACTTTTCACCACCTTGACCTACATCTGCATAGTACATATTCTTCTCAGGCATACATGGTATGTTCATCAAAACAGACCATATGTTGAGTCATAAAAGAAGTTTCAATAAATGTTAAAGGACTGAAAAGATAATAGCCGCCTGTGAAACCTAAACTCTAAGCTTCATGACATCAGAGCTTTTGCGCTCTCTTTCTCTATGGATCAAAAAGGACTTTGCAGACACACAGGCCAATAGGAGATATAGACACACAATTTTTAATCCTGAAATATATAATTATATATTACTATATATAGATCTTATCTACACATATGAAATATTAATTTTTGACATATACAGAAGAAATTTTAAGAAATTTTTCTATGCCCTTGTAAGTGCTAGACAAGTTCAAAATATGTCAGGCAGGCCAACAGGCTGGAAACTCAAACAGGAGTGGATGTTTCAGTATTGAAGCATAATTTCTTCTCCAGAAAACCTATTTTTGCTCTTAAAGCCTTCAACTGATTAGATGAGGCACACCCAAATACCTAGGGTACTTTCCTTCACTAAAAGAAAACTGATTGGACATGTTAGCCACCTCTACAAAATATCATCACAATTATCACTAAGTAATTATTTCATAGCCTAGCCAGGTTGACACATGAAATTGACTATCACCATCTCTAATGCTATGAACAGTGAATGATACTTGGAAGCTATCAATAAACATTTGTTGACTATATAACTATGGAATTACACAACCTTAGAGACTATCTAAGCCAGAATTAACCAGATTTGGAGATTCCCCAAGCTGCATACTCCAGAGCATCTATGTCAGGGCTGGAAATAGATTTTAACGAACACATCAGCACAAACACTTGTGGATGCACGAGATAGTCACTATTATTAAACCCCATTGCCCTGCAAATATCCACAAATAGTCCTGCTGCAGGTGCTCCATGGGTCACAGCCTGAAATCTTTGAAATCATTTACTCATCAAACACAATCATCCAGTCCAGCATTCCAGGCAGAAACCATCAACTTCTTAAAGAACTGAGTGTTCCCTACCAACTTAAGTAGACATTTTTGTCTTCCTATCAGCTACATAAAAGTTCTTCCTTATATTTATTGAGACCAAACAGAATTTCCTGAAACTTCTGACCAATGATGGAAGTTCCCCTTTGTGTAGTTAAGAGTATGGTGTGTCTACAGCCTGAGCCACAGATTCCTGGCAGGGCAGACATTCTGAAAAGTTTGGTCCCCCTGATGTCTCTTGCTCACCTAAAAGATCTAGTATAAGTCAGCTAAGCTGCTGAGTGTGGGAGGATGTGGACTGCTTGGGGAGAACTCCCAAGGAACTGACTGGCTGTGAGAGAATCAGGAATGTCTTCCAGGGCCTGTGGCAGAACAAGGGAAACCTGGAACTTTCTCCAAGAAGGTGGGTTGCTATGGAAAATATCTAGTTGTTCTTATAGGAGGGTGAATTACTGTGCTGAACAAAAAAATGCTAAATTATATATCCAGAGTAAGGAGCTACAATTAAGCTGCCTAGGATGTTTGGACATGGCAAAATAAATTAGGATGAAGACAACCTTAGTTGACACCAGCTAAAAAATAGTGGTTCTTTGACAATCTAACCCATTTGTTTAGCAATTCATTCATTCATTCATTCACCAAATATTGATTACATGCTTATTATAATGAGGCATTGTACTGGGTACTATGGAGTTAGGGGTGAGCAAAATTAACAATCTTTCTGCCCTCATGGAATTGTATGTATGTTTAATGAGAGTAACACACTAAACTAGTAAACAACAATGTAAGTATGCTTTAAGAGTGTTTAAGTGTACTATAAAAGAAACAAACAAGATGTGTTTATATAGAGAATAACATGGCAGGCCTTGGTGTTGAGGGAAAGCTTTTCCTGGGTATGAGGATGAACAGAAGTTCACAGAGTGCTCTAAGCACAGGCACAGGAAAGGCACAAGCAGAGGTTCGGAGGCAGGAAGAACCGGGCACACCCATGAATCTGAGATGTGAGTGTAGCAAGTGTGAATGACAGGAAGCTTGAGATGAGGCCACAGAGATCAACATGACCGTTGCCATGGTAAATATTTGAGTAGGGAGCCATTAAAGGATTAAAAGGATAAAAAGCCAAAAGTGGCACAGTCAATCCACATCTGAAAGGGATTACACAGACTATATTTGGAGAATGGACTGGAAGGGGGAAAGATTAAAGGAGGTCACTTAAGTAATCACCAATAAATGAGAAATGTTGGTGGTAAGAACAAGACAAGTTGGTGAAAATATCTGGAAAAAGCAGATGGACTCAGCATACACTCAGTAGTTAGAATTAGGATTTTCCAGGAGAGAAGTGACCATGTGTGTTTTGCTTAGTAGTGTATCTCCAGTTCCTAGCACCTACCACAAAAACATCAATAGTCCGTCCTTGTTATTTGATTATCTGTGTTCATGAATTCACATAGTCACTAAACTTTATTTGTAACCCCAAAGCCAAAACTGTGAGACTTTTGCCGTCATTGGTAGATACGGCCGTGTGCAGACAGGTCAAAATTTGAATTGCCTGATGCACGTGCTGCTAGTGAAGGTCCAATAAGGACCTGCCTTCTTGCTTCAGCTCTCACACTACAAACACATCCTTTCCACTGTCTGTTTAGTACCATTTGCACATTTTTATGCTTTTTGTTGTTTTGGGTTTTTTGTTTTATTTTGCTTTGCTATTTAAAATGACCCCCAAGCTTAGTGCTGAATTGTTGGTTACTGTTCCTAAGTGCAAGAAGGCTGTGATGCGCCTTATGGAAAAAATTTGTGTCAAATAAACTTTGTTCAGGTATGAGTAATAGTGCTGCTGGCTGTGAGTTCAAAGTTAATGAAACAAAAATATCTGCTTTAAAAAGTGTCTCTAAACAGAAACACAAATAGAATGTATAAAGCAGCTGACAAAACTGTTGTGACCAGAGGCTCAAAGGCACCTAGCCTGTATTTGCTCTAGGAGCAACGGTTCGGGTTGGGCTAAACCATGTTCCCAGCAACGTTACAGCACATGACTGTGGCAAATAATAAGAGGCGGCTGTACTGGCTAATGGAACAAATGAATGTGATAGATATGGCAAAATCATGTTCATGAACTGAGGACTTTAGGCTTGAACAATGGCACTGATGGTGGTATTATTTATGGAGATAGAATATTCTGGGAAAATAACAGATTGGGAAGGAAAAGGAAAAAATCTATTTTTACATGCTTCTTTTGTGATGCCTGTAAGACATCCAAGTAGAGATATCAAGTGGCCAGGTGGATATATGACTCTGAATCTCAGCGGAGATTTTTAAACTGGAGACATAAATTTGGAAGTCATGAGGATATAGATAGCATTTAGAGCTACAGGGATAGAGAAGATCATGCAGAAATACAGAAAGAGTGTCCAGAACTAAGCCCTGGAGCATACCAGCACTCAGAGAGCCCAGATTGAAAGGGTAAACCTCAGAGGAAAAGGACACAGAAGAAATACGTGGAATCAAGGAAACAAGAGAGGCACAGCCAGCCCTAGAGATAGCAGCTAGGAGACTGATGAAGATCTCTGAAGAGCAGCCGTTGGTTAATGCAAAGAGCTGTCAGAGACCTTGGCCTTATTTCTTAGGGCAAAGGGGCAACTGAGGAATGAATAGAAGCAGGGAGAAAAGAAGAAGACAATTTGAGAACTTTTAGAAGAAATTTTATTTTGAAGGGCAACTGAGAATTCAGGCATTGGCTGGAACACATGAGCGGTCAAGAGAGGAATTTGTTTAGATTTGATTTGAACTTGGAAAATTAGAATGTGTTTGCAAACTGTCAGGAATGATGTAGTACTAAAGGGAGCAGCTGATGATGCTGAGGACAGGAAGAAACTGAAGAGCCTTCAATTTGGAGGTTTCATTTTGGAGATAAGAATAGGATCCAGGGAACAATTGGAGGAAGTGGACTTTATAAAGAGAAGAGACCTCCACCCTTGCACATGCACTCACACACAGGTGCATGTTTACACATGCACACACACACACACACACACACCTATACCTCTGCAACTGATACCATAATTCACTATAAGGCTCTGCATCTATTCCTATATTCTTAATGGTTTTGACTGAAGTTCCAACAGGCACGTATTTTTGCTTCTAGCCTCCCTAAGTTTGCAGCCCTTTACCCCATATTTCTGCTTTCAAAGCACTGCACATGACTTTCTATAAAGTTACCCTTCTGGGGTTTTTCTAAGTCTCTTTTTCATTCTTAGTTCTTTGTTCAGATTTATCTACTGTTCTCTTCTTCCAGCTTCTAAAAATTTGAATCATGTCTTTCTCCCCCCTCTCCCACCCCAGAGGCACTGCCTGGAGGCTAAGAATTCACTTAGGACGGCTCCATCTCTCCTGCTTCGCTGACACCTCCTGGGCAAAGTCCCCTGAGCATCTGCAACCCCCAGGAAGTGCAGGGCTCAGCGTACAGTAAATAAGGGTTGTGGTTCCCTTCAAAATTTCATTTCTAGTAGTTTTATGCTCACCTATTTAAATCAGTGTTTATAATTCATTTGAAGCATGTCTGTGCTAATAATTTTTAAGTTTTACACACCCCAAGAATATCCATCTCATTCTCCATCTACTATTGCAAATGATAGCCGTGGACCTAATATGTGTTCTGCTGGCCACTTTAAACATATCTTATCATAAGACATTGTGAGAAAAGCATCATCATTCTCATTTACTGGGACAGGAAACTGAGAGTCGGGATCCACACAGCTAGTTCACAAGGGAGGCAGGATTTGAACACAAGTCAAACACTAAAGGTTGAACACCTTCCCATTTTTTCTAGGCAATGGGTTGGCAGTGCTCTCTTGGAACATGTTTTAGGCCACAACTGTATTTCTTACATTTCCCAGCTCCCTAAACATGCAGAGATTTCCATAAAGAAAAACACCATTCAAATCTACCAGCACGTCCCCACCAAGCCCAAAGCGTGGCCCAGTAATGACTGGCTCTTCCCTGGAAGCGCATGGCTGTGCTTCTTCTTGGTGGGAAACGAGCCCACACCGGTGCTAACCACCCTTTTCAATCTAAGTGGTAGAAATAAGATGAGGGTAAAATGATGTCTAAGTCCCGGGCTTAATCTTTGGCAACCTGTGAAAAGTGCCAAATTTATGTAAATGGGAGTATTAACAATGAATTTCTGAGCAAGGAGGTGATGACAGGATGACTGGAAAGGGTGTGGTCATAGGTGAGAACAAACCGCCCCCCGGTGTGCTTGTAGAGGTACTGACGATGTCTTACTGCTTAGGCACTAGGAAGGGACCAGGAACACCTAAGTCACACTGAGAGAAGAAAAGGAGCTTTATGCAGAGGAGAGAAGCAGAGGAAAACTCCAGAGGAAGAGGCAGACTCTGAAAGTACTGGGTGCTCAGGACTCTTGTTGTGAGCCTGGAGTCGGAGCCAGGGTGAAACAGCAGTAGAAGAGGCTAAGGCAGGCAAGCAAAGAAACTGTGAACAGACTTTATAAAACCTCAGAGAGTGCTAAGAGATGTTACGGTTTTCTTTGAAACGAGATAAAGTACAGAGGCAGGCTAAGAAATGATAGATAACAATTAAAGACTAGAGCAGGTACTGGTCTTATTCTACTTGATATCCATTTTTCAAACAGGAGTAAAGCTGCTATAGACTAATTTACACTTAATTCTATTTTAATAAAGAGGGTTCTGATTTTTTTAAGGCAGTTGTGATTTGATTACGTGCTAATCTCTGCCCAATTAATAGTGTTACTCAGGCTGTCTCCAAAGAGCATCAAAACAACTAGCTAAAAAGGATGAATTAAGTCAGATCCATTTTGGCATTCAGGGTATGTGTCAGGGGCAGACCTGGGGACACGCAATTTCACAACCTCCTTGTGACATTCAAACCACCTTGCATAGGCACAGGCCCAAGACAATGACTTCCAGATTTTCAAATCTAGCTTCACACCGACCCTTCAGCCTGCAGAGGCAGGAGAAGATTTGGTGGTGAGGTCTGTCTAATTAATAGCAAAAACGTAGGAGTAAAAACCCATACCACAGCCCAAATGCTTCATCACCCTTTCACACAAGTCTTCTGAACAAAGAGCTTTGGATGTACAGCTGCATACAACAGAGGGGGTGAGAACAAGATAACACTCACAAACCATGGGGTGGGGGGCGCATGTACCACACATACATGAGACACACATACACGTGTACATGTTCACACAGAACACATAGCATTCAAAGCACACCTATGCTGATGCAAGATTTGGTGAAGAGGAGAAATCTCACCTCAGAATTAAAAAGTTTAAAATTAAGGTTCTTGATACAATTGTTACCTGAAATCACCTGCTCCACAGCACGCTCATTACCATAACTATTACTGTTCATATTAATAACAAAAAACTAGTATTTGCATAATACTTTACATAAATTATCTCATTGGGCTTTGAAAGATATTTTGCTAACATTTCCAACAAACAGTCAAGCTATAGGGAACAAAAGAAAAAAAACCTTCATTTCAAAGGGTTTTCTGTCACCAAGGACCCCCCTTATCCTTTTCCCTATAAGGTTTCTGGTTTTTAAGTGTTTTTGTCTAACTAGCAACCTTTATTAAAGGATATTCCATTTCCCTATCTTTATTCATCAAAGAACAATCAGTATGCAATAATCTGCATTTACTGTCTGAGCTAACATAATTTCATGAACTTGGTGTTCAAGTTACACTCTGATGCTTTATTATCAGTACATCAATGTTAGATCAGCTTTTTGATATACTGAAGATAACTTTAAGGTCCCCACCATCCCCATAATTGTCTTCCAGATGTCTGAGGACGCTAGACAGGGAAACACTGACTGAAATAGGTATTTCCGGGCCTCCCTGGTGGCGCAACGGGTTAGCGCAGCGCTATGGAGCTGTTGGCAGCTGTGGCGCGAGTTCGACGCCCAGCTGGGGAGAATCCCACATGGCGTGGCAGACCTCTCCTGCCTCGCCCGCTGCTCCCCTCAGCAGTGTATTTCGGTGGATCTGCCTGTTCTGCTCCCTGCTCTGCCTCCAGTGAACCCTCTCAGATACCTGGCCTGCACCCCAGCTTGCATGCAAAAGTAAAATCTTTAAAAAAAAAAAAAAAAAAACGAAATAGGTATTTTCTCCTTCCCCATTTCTTTTTAAACATTCTCATAGAGGCATTTCAAGGTTTTAAAACTTAGAGGCCTCTTAGATCAGACATCACATAGCCATTATTTGGGACACACACACACAAGAAGGAAGGCAAAGTACTAACCACTGCCAACACTATGATCTCACCAAAAATACACCCTGGCCTGGCAAAACCATGTCTTTGGCAGTGCCAGGCTCTGAAGCCAAACGGTTTGACTTCCTATCCTGGTGGTCACTTATTGGTTACATGCAAGGCCAACTTTCTAAACTTACCAGGCTCTCAGTTTCTTCACCTGGAACAAGGGTTCCTAATTGTCCCACTTTTCAGGTCTAGGTGGGCCTTCCATGAGTAAACATACAAAGAGCTTTATGTGGTGTCTGGCACACAGTAAGTAAGCAGTACAATTTAGCTGCTATTATCACCTTAAGTACATGCTTTCAGGTTCCCAAGCTTTTTCAGGAGCATGAAAAGGAAAATCTAGTCATTCATGAAATCTGTTTTTGTTGAGGCTCTTGTCACCATTGTTAGGATAACTGTCTCTGCTCTGATTGCATCTGAAGTGGCTGCTATTGGAGTGGAGAATGAAAACCCTGAAGGCAGCAATGTCTCTGCTTAAAGAACTTCTCTAGCTTTCACCAGGTAGGAAGAGATTGATGTAACCTGAGCATATTAGCCTCAGTTTCCCTATCTGAAAACAGAGGCACCGGAGATTCAATGAAATAATGTATATAAAACACTAAAGCACTTTACATGGTAACACCCCTCCCCACAAAAAAAATACCACGATTACTATCCGTTAACACATGAAAATATATTTGCTGGATATAATCCCTGGTGTAAAATAGACTTGTGAAATCCAAATACATTCTCATTTACTAAGGCAAGCCACTTAAATAAACTGATAATTAGTCCTAGAAATGGAAAGCTAAAAAGAAATATTACTAGTTGATTTGTTCATTTTCTTTTCCCTTTGCACACATTAGCTATGGCTTGATCTTAAACTATGTCAATATATATCTACTGGTTCAACGGGTTTAATTGATCTACTTAGTTATTTCTCTGGTGTTTCAGTTAAAGAACTGATCAGTAGTCAATTAGTAGCTAGCTAATTTAGTCAAAAGAATCCAACTAGTTTTTTCCTAATGGTTCTAGCATGTCATGGGTTCTACTGAGGCCTGTGGAGAGAATAAACTCTTTGCAAAGATGACCGTCTACCTACTTGCTCCTAGCAGTGCTCAGGGAGCACCCAAGTCCAGCTCCCACCCAGTTCCCCTCACTCGGCCGACCACATATTTTGCCAACTTATCTCTTGAAATCAAAGCTGACAGAGAGGGCCTTTCCCTTTCTTCTTTACACTGAATCCTTTATAGATTTTCTCCATGTTTCTATGGAAAAACCAAACCCTACCTAAATAATAAAAAGTGGAAAAGTTTCCCCAGGCAGGCTGTCTCTTCCGCACCTTGATTAGCCGAGCAAAATGTAGACATAAAATGCAATTGCTTTTTTTTCCCCAGATGCTAAAAATGTCAGCCTTGATTTACCCCAACACTCTGACTGACTCACGGCAGACATAAATCCTTCACACCCAACACAATCATTTTTTGACCTGCTCAGCGGTGGAGAGAGGGAGGGCTTTGCGTTTACCTTCCCGGTGCCAGCACCTCGATGCCAATAACTTTCCCTTCGTCTACCCCTGTGAGGAGCAAGGGAAGGGCTGCAGGAATAAAAGGCAGAAAGGAATGTGTTTATTGTATTTTTTTCTGAAACATCATGCAACAAGGATTATTCTTTTTAACTTATTAAGAGGGGGAGGGGGAAAGGAGAATAAAAATGATTTTTGATAGATTTCCTTTCACCTGACACAGAACCTCACCTCACCACAGTTTCATCCTAGATAAGGAAAATGCAGGATGCCTTCGCTACGGAAGCAGCCATGCCCCTGCTGCAGGAAAAAAATGGATTCCTTTCTATCTGATTCTGTCCCAGGGTGGCATGGGTGACATCCAGAGATGGAGAGCAGAGTTGTGAAAACTGCCATTGTTTGTGGCTTACCAAACACAGCCAGGTGGCCTATTCATTTATAAGCGTGGTGTCCAGAAACTTGGCCAGTGAAGCAGAAACCATTAAGCAAATGGGCAATGACAGTTTAATGGACAAGTCGTAAGGTCTGACCTCTCGTCTGCCCCTTACTAATAAGGACCTTGGACAAATCACTTCTTTCTTCTAAACAGGTCCCCAAATCCTTCCAGTTAGACCCATAAATAACTGCCTCTCACACCTTCCTGTACAGGGATCCTGTATTTTGAAATGCTTTGAGCTCTCCTGAAGCAAGGAGAGATGCCAATTGGTGGCACTGTCCTCCCAGTTCTGCACAGCCATGCACCATTATCATGATGCCCTTTGCCTCCATAAAGAGTGGTCTTTCGCTTTCCATTAGCTACAGAGTGCACCATGTCGGAGGCTTCTCTGCCTCCCACATAGAGAGGGCAGCATTCCCTCTCTAGCCCCTCATACTCAACCCTCCCAAGTAATGCTGGCCAAGACTACCTTCCCAAAGTTATCATCTCTTCCCAATGAGCTTCTCTGTACCACTTTCCCTTTCCATTACTAGCCTGGCAATTTCTTAATGGCAAAAACTGAATTCCCATGCCTGATACATAGCAGAGATCCCAAAGTGAGCAAAATGGCTGTTGCCTATAGAAATGTACAATTACTTCTGGGGTCACTGGAGGAGGTCAAAGGCACACCTCTCTCAAACCCATATCTTCATGACTTCTCAACAGGCTACTTCCTTCAACGCACCCCAGCCTACCTGCCTACCTCTACTTGCCAAGGCACTTGGGGAAGGAGAACAGGCTATGCCTGTTTAGTCTCTTAGCTCTCTGAAAGTGGGTGCTCTCACAGCTGAGAGGGCAAGTCACTGGAATTGCATATGCAGAACCGCCTCCAAGCCCACAGTCAAGTGAGCTTCCAATTGGTCTTCCAGAGACAGTGGCGCTTCAGAGACAGGATACTTCTTGACAGCACCAGGAATAGGTCTGGGTACCATAACAGGCATTTGTATGAATTCTTAATTCTCCCCAAACCAGTGTGACATAAGACCAAGTTTTTCCTAACATCAAAAGTAAAGTTGGGGCCTCCCTGGTGGCGCAGCAGTTGAGCGCTGCGCTGTGGAGCTGTTGGCAGCAAGTTCGACGCCCAGCCGGGGAGAATCCCACATGGTGCGGCAGACCTCTCCTGCCTCGCCCGCTGCTCCCCTCAGCAGTGTATTTCTGATCTGCCTGTTCTGATCCCCACTCTGTCTCTGGTGAGCCCTCTCGCCGCCCCACACCTCTGGCCTGTACCCCCCCCCAAAAAAAAAAAGTAAAGTTGATCAACAACTTCAACAGTAGTTCTCTGGTTGGGGATGGTTCAAATAACCTTTTACCTAACCCCACAGCTTTCTCCAGGATTCGGCCAGTCATGGGGGTAGCAAAGTCACCAAAGTCTCACAAAAGTCACTCATATCCCAGGTGAACTAGGATGACCCCTGCCCTGTCATGACCCCTGCAGCTACTAGGCTTTAGCTCAAAGTATAACACCATCCCAAATTCCATTCTGCAAATCCAAGAGAACAGAGGGATACATTAACACCAGCACTTAAGATATTATAGAAACTGTGTGACATGCACTGTTAGCCAGCCCCTGGCCTTGGAATCCATACATTATTTAATGGGAAGGGAGACATACCTTAAATGAGCCATGACGATTGTGGGGTTGGGGGGGTGGGGTAGGGTGGTGGGAGTAGACGGAGGGGTGGGAGAGGAAGGATTGTGTATTTTTTTTTAATTTCTCAGACTGTGCCCATTAGTTTTGTTTCTTATTTAGGATACAGCATTAATCATGCTAATATTTTACAGCCGGGTTTCACTCTTTAGTCATTACTTTAATCAAACCCATCAGCGAACGAAGGAACACGTTACCAGGTGGGAATAACTGCTACCGCTCGCTGTTAATTACTTTGCATTTTACAGCAATCAGCAGCAGGGACTGAGATCATAATAAATTCATGACTTATGGGCCCATAAAATCATTACCGTAGGAAAATATGTTTTATCGGGGATTCGATGGGCCGCTGCTCAGAGAGAGATTTCTTGAAGGAAATGACACCCATGAAATTAAACTGATCCCTGCAGTCAGCAGAAATGCAAATACACAGAGAGCAAGCTCTGACTGTGGGAGAAAAGGGTAGGCGGGAGTGGGGACAGGGCGTGGCCCCGAGAAGGCGTGGACACAAGAGCAGTGGAAGTAAGAACTTGCACAATTAACAGGCTCCTAAGCAGGGAAACCCTTAGACTAGGCAGCAGGAATGGAAAAAGACTGCCCCTAGGCTCATCCAGAGAGCTGGGAGAGCAGTTCTTTTATCTTGCCATAGGTTCTACCTGCTCCAACCCTTCTTTATGTCAGTCAGCTTCTCCCCATCGCCTTGACTACAGTGACATAGGTGGTCCTCAGAGGCCACAGAATAGTGACATTAAAGAAAAGCGGACAACACAAATCCTTGAGAAGGAAGGGAAACACTCCTGTGTCTTCTGGTAATTCCCATACACTGATAAGCTAGCAGCACTGCTTCTAACCCCCACTGACACCCCCACACCCCCAGCAGAGCTGTGGGGGCCTTTGTGTTCTTAAAGGACTTCTCTGGCCTGTGGCAAATGCTGTTATGGCAGGATAATTAACCCCTGGTGCTTTCTGTTTGTTTGTTTCATAGGGGGGAGTGGAGGGGTTTCTCTTTAAATTTCTCCCAAGATGCAGTCATGCCATTCATCTGGAAGTAACTGTTTCCCTTTCCTATGCTTCTTCCAATTATGCTAGACAAACACAGGCCCTTATTTAGTGTTATTTAAGCATGAAATTATAACAGATCCTTTTAAATGCTAAGGCACTAAAAATAAGTCTTTTCATCAAGGCACACCAGGTCCAGATCTAGATGCTCATTAATTTCTGTAACTCAGACAAGATGGAATTTAAACAAAATTCAAGAGCTTCCAAAGGAAGCTTTAGTTTTCCAAAGATCACCCACCCTTGTTAATTAATATCATTATTGTTCATGTTTCTAGAACCTGGGAGGGGTTGTCCTTCCCACAGTGTAAATAGCCCAGCAGAGAGGGATCAATGTCACATGGATGACAAGGAATCAAATATGATTTTGAATCCAATGCTTAATACTTACGAGTCATGGGCCCTTAGGAAATTTATTTCATTTTCTAGACCTCAGTTATCTGTTCTATATTATGGAACACAGAGAGACATATAGTCTGTGTTACAGAACAGCTAAAAAATTGAATAAAAAGTTACAGAAATGAAAGATACTGTGTATGTGTAACATAAGGAAACACTAGGCAGGTCTTCTGACAAAGCTGATCTACCTCTCTGGAACTCTAGCACCCCAACCCAAGGTCAAACCACCAGCTACCTCAAGGAGACGGAAGAGCTGACTGGGTCGAGCTGGCCCACGGGAACCTTGCACAGCAGCAGCCTGTTACAGGGAATGATGAATGAATGGTGTGGGGCCTTTGGCCAGATTCCCATCTGTCACTGTGACTTTCAGGAATATGTACTGCTCTCCTCACTTCTTGGGAGATTCTGAGCCTCATAAGAGTGATTTGCTTCAGGAGCAAGAGGCAGGCATCTGCTTCACTGGGAGATGAAGATGCCCTGAGAAGCTGGGCCTGGCCTGCAAGATGAGTTCTACTTTTCCTCATCAGTCTCCTCCTGGTGCATGGACATTTTTGAAACTATTAGTAATGAAGAGGAAGGGGGAGCCCTCTTATCATCTACCCCAGCATCTCCCCCACCCTTCCCACTGCTTCCCCAGAGGCAGTGCTGGCAGCAAGTTCAGCAAAGGAACCTGCTCTACCTTCACTCCCAGTGAGAGCAAAGCTGGACCTGCCTCCTCTGCCCAGTTCCACTCCCCAACCCCAGCTCAGTCCACCACCTCAGCACTGGGGAAAGAGAAAGAGATGAGGACCTATGGACAAAATTATTTCCCAGCAAGAAACAAAAAATGCAAAAGCCAGCATTTCATCTCTCAGATCAGAATTTCACTATGAATTTTGAGTCACAAGTAAAATGAGTTAGATGGGATGCTGACCTTTAGCCACACATGTGTCTTTGATAATAAGTTGTATAAGTGAGGCCCTTATAGCAGATTGAAATAAAATAAGGAGAGAAGATTCAGAGGTATATGGGGTTTTCCCCTCATTTAAGTTTTTTAAAGCCATGCTAGAGCAGTCGTGGTACAGTGAAGAGGCAGAGTCAGCACAGAGAGATTCAGTCCTCACTCTGTCACATACCAGTTGCCTGGCTTTGGGCCAGTTAACTTCTCTGATCCCTCAGTTTCCCCACCTGAATTACTGGAATTAGGTACCTGCCTTCAAAGTTGTTGTGAAGGACTGAATGGCTAATGCTTATAAGACATCTATAAGAGGATCAATATTCACAAATGCTCTTGATTATTACTAAAGTAGCACCTTTAGTAAGTCCAAGGAAACTCCAAGGAGTTGGAGTCATTTGCATGACTGAGAATTCTAACTTGTACTAGGAACCCCTGAACAGTTTGTGCTATAAAACCCAGTTATGTGGTACTCCAGTGTCTCTACCAATTAGGATCCTTTGGCTATAAGCAGAAGAAACTTATTCTAGACCTCTTCCATAGAAGGGATCTAGGTTCAATGGGAATCAAGGAGTGGCCCTCTCTAAATGATCTCCCTAAAAGTACAACTTTGTCTCTTGCACCAGCCTCTCTGTTTCCTGCATGAGGAAGTCAGATCACAAGATGATAACGCAGGAACCTGTGTTGCAGTAATCACAGGATGGAACCACGCTGGAGTGACTAAGATAAATGACTTGAGCCCATGTCCAGATGTCTGCTTCCTTGAAGCCTTTTGCTGACTTATGTACTTAAAAGAGTTAAGTTCCTTTCCCTGATCCTGGCAAACCTTCTCCCAACTGACTCATGCTCACCTCTATTAAAACACTGAAATCTGTTCATTGAAATCTATGGATCTGAGCTTAGGTTTCCATCACCTCAATGGGTGCTCTCTGGAGAATGAACCATTCCCTGCTTCAAACACTTCTTGTTCAGTGTTTGCTTTACTGCACTTCAAGCACACAAACTAGCTTGGTGATGGGTAACAGAAGATGTATTTATAAAAAGAGATGAGCTATAGTTCAGAAAAAGTGAGTTATGACGACTTTAAATCACAACTGTCACTAGATGCCAGTAGGAGGGGTGTTATTTATTTATTTATTTATTTATTTATAATGGAGTACCACGGTTTTACATCCTTGTTAGTAATTTGACAGTATAGGATCTCTCCCCTCAGGTGTGGTCACCATAGCTCTCCCACCAGTAAAGCACCCACAGTCCTCCACCACAGTCATTGTGCTCTCCGCTCCCCTCTCCCCACCCCTCCTGGATGCCTCAGAGCTATGGTCAGCTTTCCAGGATTGGTTTTAACATCTGTCTTTGACTGACCTGTTCTTTAATGGAGATTCACCTTTCCATTGTTGAGTGAGCAAAGGAAGACCGAGGGCCAAAGGAAAGATTTAAAGCTCCAAAGCTCTCTGACCATGTATGGTGCTTTTGCCATGAACATCTCCACGAGCAAACATTTTCACCACATAATTGGCCTTAGGGCAATTTTGCTATAAAAGAGAAAAGAACTGGTTGACAGTTTGGTTTCATTTCTCCATTAACAACATAAGGAACAACTCCCTGCAAATGGATATTATCTTTTCCTAGTACTGTGGATGCAACACCCCTATTTATACTTGGCTTTACATTCTGATTTCACACTTTTAAGTTTGGTCAGCAAATATACCCTAAAATGTTTAATGCTTTGAAGGAACAAAGACTTAGAGAAGTCCTTAGATACAATCCACACAAGAAAATCAGTTCTTCATGCAGTATTGCCATAAATCTACTCACATTTTTAATATGTTTGAATATTTTATATTTTTCACAAGTATATTGGTATTTGAATTTTTATTTTTAATTTTGTTTCTCTGACTACAAAAGAAAATCAGTTCCTGTTTCATTGTGCCTTTTTGAATATTCCTCTTTTATTTTTCATTCTTCTCTCTTTTATGATAAAATAGCTAGATGGCCAGTTAGGCAGTAAGAAAAAAAATTGCAGCAAAACTGCTGTGACAGCTGCCTGCATCAAAAGTTCTAGAACCCTTTTTGTCTGCCATGTCTTCACATTTATGTTTAAATATGTCAAAAATCTGGACTACCAAAATGTTTATTCATCGTGCATAAATAACAGCACAGCAGTATTGTCCTCCAGATGTCATGCACACATGCCTTTTTATTTTCTATGCACTCTAATGCCTTATATTTCAATAAACACATTGATGATTGTTGCTATTAAATTAATATTAAATATTAATATTAAAAACTTTCAATTATTACATTAGTCTTATGATGACATAAAAGAAAGCTTTTCTTTGAAAGGGGAAAGAAAAGTAATGTAATCAGACAATTATTTTGTGCACTGGATTGTGCTAGGTATTTATACTTATCACAATTAATCCCTAAATAGATTAAGACGTTAGGAGAGGGTAGTGAAGAACAGCCCTATGTACCATTGTTACTATTATAGAAGAAAGAGAGAAATAGACATAAGAAATAGAGATAGGTAACAGGCAGAGATACAGAGATGAAAGAGAAAAGAAGGAGGGATGAAGTAAGATACTTTAATAATAATAGAGCAAAATAAATATAAGTCTGGGTCTTAAGGGCATTATTTACAATAGCAAAGATATGGAAACAAACTTAAGTGCCAAAAACAAAATGAGTGGATGAAGAATATATGGTGCATATTCATGATGGAATACTACTCAGTGATTAAAAAGGATAAACTCATGCCATTTGCAGCAACATAGACGGAATTAGAAGGGATTATGCTAAGCAAAATAAGCAAGAAGGAGAAAGATAAATATAAGATGTTATCACTTATATGTGGGATGCAGAACAACAAAGGGTCAAAAAAAGACAAATTTTAAAATCAAACCTCAAAAGTTGACTATAAATCTGCAGCTTTCAGAAAGGGCAGGGGAGTAGAAAAAAACCATGAGCTGTGGTAGAAGACACCTCATGGGTGCTTCAGTGGTGGCAGTGACTACAGCCAAGAGAGCAAATCCTACAGCGCCAAAACACTAGCAAGAATGTAAAGCAGTGGTCCTTCAATAACAATTAACTAAAAATGCAGAAAACAAGCTGCCAAGTCAGACTTTGGAGAAAAGTTTTATCTTAAGATAAAAGAGCTATTTTGATTTGGGAAGTTATTTCATATTTGTGCAATATAATGTTTTTTTTAGAATGCAGTAACGATGCATTGCTATTTAAAAGAATGCTTCTACATCATCTTGACAGGAAAAAAGGTTTATCTGTTAATATGTGATTTGGTTGTGCCAGGAAAAATATAGAGTATTTGTTACTAATAAAATTTGAAAAATGGTAAAACAAAAAATCAAAATCAAAACTAGAAGCATACTGCTGCAAGAATTTAAAAAAAAGGAAAATACAGAAAATGGAAAAAATAAATAAGATGATGGTACTTGGTTCTAGGAGAATAAATGAGTCTAAATTTAACTCATTAATTAAATTATAAAACCTGAATTTTTAAGCCAGTAATATATCTACTGTAAGATACAGCCTTAAAAACACAGGTTAGATTGGTTAGAAACAAAAGAATGCAAATATATATTATTAAAACATGAACTAAAAGTTTAGTAGTGATCTTAACATTTAGACAAGATAGAATTTAAAACTAAAAAATGTGAAACATCCAACACCACCTATTCTAAAAAAGGAACAAAATAAAAAGTATAATTAACATTAAACATATGTCTCTTACACAACTTCAAATATTTAAAGCAACAGCTGTCAAAACTACAGAAAGAAAGCAGTTAATAGACTTGTAGTTTTGATGGATTTATTGGAAATCCAGCAGAAGAAAATAATGATCTAAAAAGAGATATCAAAAACCTAAACAACATTACAGTCAATTCTAGCAAGTATAAAGAATACAAATGGGAACTCTGCCCCAATAAAGAATACAGTGTTTATCATACACGAATTATGACAGTAGACCACATACTAGACCATTAGAGCAATCCCAATAAATTACTGAAGAACAATCACAGACTATGTTCAATAATGAAATAGAATTAGAAATTATCTACAAAAGGTTTAATAACATATTTGGAACTGAAATCACATTTTGTTAAGTAGTTCTTTGACTAAACAAGAAATAAGGCAAATTTAGTAATATTCAGGACTGAATGATAATTAAAACACCACCTGTCAAAATCTGTGGGACATTAGTAAAGTTGTGCTTAGAGAAAAATTTATAATTTTAAATAAATTATCAGTTAACAAGAAAAGATAGAAATAGATTAGTTATGCATGTAATAATATGTACTAGAAAAAGAGGCTTAGAGAAAATCCAAAGAAATGAAAAGGAAATAACAGTAAGGGCAGAAATCAATGAAACAGAACACACATTAGAATTAATGAAATCAAAAAATGTTTTGTTTTTTTCCCCTAACAAAACTAAAATATAAAGGTCTCTGCAAGACTAATCAAGAAAAAAAGAAGTTACATCAAAAAAGAATGGGAGGAAGGAATTTAACAAACAGCTTAAGTGAATATATTTGAAAATACTGATAAAATGAATAAAACTGGAAAAAAATTTAAATGCCAAAATTACACCATAAAGACTTTGGGAGCTGAAAGAGATGAATATTTAAAAGAGCTAGAAAGGAAATTCAGTAACTTTCCTGTCCCAAAATTTCTCAGATAGTTTATGGGAAATTTCTACAAAATTCTCAACAAATGATGAATTCCAATTTTAAAGGGTTTCTTAAAAAAATAGAAAAATTTTAAGCCAAACACACCCAGCTCATTTGATGACAAAATAAAATCTTAGTTCAGAAACCAGACAAACACAATATAAGAAGAGAAAATTATAAAGCCATTTTGGCTCATAAATTTAGATGCAAAGACACTAAATAAAATACTAGCTAAGTAATATTGTGGTATTTTCATCATAAAAAGTGTTTTCTAGGGATGTATCAAACTTTTAACAAAATGATTGACCATATTCATAGCAAAGAAAAATTATGTAATAATTATATGTAAACTATAAATATGTAGCAAATATATGATATGGAGCAAGCAACTGTCTTCTACATTGATTTGATAATCTACCTAGAAAAACCAATGCAATCAGATACAAGATCAGTCTACAAAAATCAAAATAATTTTCCTATACATTTAAAACCCAACTACAAAGTCTCATTTAATAAAGAAGAAAATGCCAATAACAATACCAAAAAACAGTATCTGGAAATTAACGTCACCGAAAGTACCTAAGGCCTCAAAAAAGAAAAGGCAAAATTCAAAGGATATGAAAAAGAATATTATACATGTAATAGAGATTCATGTCTTGGATAGGGTACTCTAGGAGTCATGAGATATTATTTATCTTTCAATTAATATATGAATTAATGCAACTGAATTAGAATCTACATTCAAATTGTGTGAAACATGATAAACATACTCTACATATGTGGAAAGCTATCTCTACCAGTATATAAAACATCAATGAAAGAGAAGACTAAATGGGAGGACTTGCCCTACAAAATATTATTCTAAGATGCTAGTTTTAAAAAGTTCCCTATAGTATTAACACAAAAATAGGTAAATAGATCAAAGACACTGAAGAGAAAATTCAGAGGTCTATAACATTACAGTAATATAGTATACAATAAAGAAAGACTATAAGTCAATGGATAGTGTTATTTGGTCTTTTTGATCCACTAGAGGAACTATTTCACTACAGATTTTGTATAGAACCTCCTAAATAAAAATCTCTAAATACAAACTGTATAAAAACAATAATTCAATGAATTTTATGGCAACAAAATTTAATATTTCTGTGCATTGAATGACACATTGGCTAGAAGACATTTTCAATGTTTGAAACTTTAATTAGTTCTAAAATATGGAAGAACTGCAAGTTGAAATTAAAAAGAAAATATCTCCATTAGAAAAGTGGGACACTCATATAAGCAGACACTAAAAGAGGAAATATAAAACCTGAAATGCATTATCAAGAGATGTTAAAACACATCTCTAGTTAGAAAAATGCAAATTAAATCATTGAGATTTCACTATATCAATTAAAACAGCAAAAGGAAAAAAGACAACACTTAGCATTGGAATAGGAATGTATTAGCATTCCCTTGTATATCAAATAAGAATATATACCAATACCACCTCTAGCAAACAGTCTTGCACTATTTACACAAAATAAATGCACATACCTTATGATCTGGCAAATCTGTTCCTAGCTTGTATATCTAAAAGAAATTTTCACACAGATCCAAAAGGGGGTGTGATTCTCACCATGTGGGTTATCTGAAGTCTATGCAAGTGGCAGCTCCTGGAGTGGTGTTGGTGACAACCTAGGAGCCTGCACATCGCTGGGAGAGTGAATAAAATGTAGAGTACGCACACTTGATAGCAACATGCCACCTCAGAAGCAGCAGATACATCTGCAATACCAACAGGAAGAGATCTCAAAGCACAACTCCCAGTGGAAAAATCAAAAATATGAAACACATAAAACATATAGTATCTTTCAAAAACTAAAATGCACACAAAACAAAAATAGGCATTTTATAATAACACATAAAAAGAATGATACACATTCAAAAGGTAGAAGATTGGCTAGGGGGAGAATATATGAAAATAGAGGGCCCTTCTCAGATTCATAATATAATCTTTATTAACTAGAGAATAGGAATATTATTCCTAATGTATGATTAGTGTATGGTTAGTTCAACACTCTCCTGAAGATTCCTAACCAAAGAAAGAAAGGAAGTGGGAAGGAAGAAAGTAGAGATTATAATAAATTGCTATTGCAATTATCTTCTTTATTATTGTGTCAGTCATTTAGAACAGAAGTTGGTAAACTTTTTCTGGAAAGAGTCAGATAGTAATAGTTTACTGTTGCAAGTAAGTCTTCTGTTACCACTACTCAACACTGCCACTGTAGGAAGAAAGCATTCATAGTATGTAAGGAACAAGTATGTTTCAATAAAACTTTATTTAACAGGAAGTGGACCAGCTGTGACCCACAAACTTTAGTGTGCTGACCATGGTTTAGACCTCCAAAGACTACTTTGAGAGAGTGTATTAAAGACTCTTATGTAGAATCTTACAGATGCCAAATCTGGTTGTGTGTCCTCAAAAAACTGAACGTACTTTTGTGGGGGGAAAAAAAAAAGAATGAAATAAAGAACCAAAAATTTCATGACTTGGGTTTACAGTATTTCATATTCCTGTCAGGAAGAGGAGCTAGAGTTGAAAAGATCTCTAGGTATGGTTATTCTTATTTAAACTCTACTGGCATTTTAAATTGCTACTTCCATAGGAGCTACCAAATCTATAAAAGCAGCAGAAGCTGGTCAGTGTCCTGAGTCCTATTATTAGAATTTTTATATAAGAAAGTGACAGATACCAGGATTCCATATTACAGTCCTACAATCCTATAAATATCTTTTTTCTTTTGGGGGGAAGCATGTCTGAACAAAATCTATGAAGCAATGTGACAGGCTAGTAAAAGAGAACAGAGGTTTAAATGTCATCTGAAACAATGTTCATTTCCTTTTAAAAACAACATTTATACAGCTATTCAAGTCACCAAAATGAACCTCTTGCAGTTTTAAGTTCATCCAGAAAATCCTTTTGCAAAATATTTGCTGAAATACTGTAAAATAGGAAGTGGATGGGATTAAGGCTTGTTCAGCTTCTCCTCCCCCACACCTATTTTCCTTAAACTGACTTCTGCAACCCAGAAGCTTAAATCCATATGCCTGAAACCCAGATCCCAAAATCAACATATCGCTCTCCCACTCCCGCCAAAAATCAAAATGTTACTGAAATGCCTTCCTTGTAACTAAATCTGCTTAAGTCAGAAGACCAAAATGGTCCTTCCTACAACACCGTTACCACCACCCACTCTCCCCAACACCCACAATAGATTCTCTTTTGCCCTTCATTTGTTCTGACATCAGCCAGATCCATATACTATAGTGTTTCACACAGAGAGTCGGTCCCTACCCGCAAATCACCACCCAGCTCAGCCAATGAGGCTTACAGAGGAAACAGC